>APFE030850465.1:268461-283229 GCA_000404065.3 Pinus taeda
ATGTTTGAATTAATATATTAATATTCTTTTCTTTTGTTGAAGCAAGAGTCGTACCTTCTATTTCATTAAATCGGAAAATAAATTACATAAAATACAGAAATCCATGAGGAATTGTGGACCAGGAAAAAACTATCCTCTTACTGCCAAGGGCAATGAGCTAAATGCAAAAATCTCAAGCCCTACCAACGAAACCTCAAAACTCTCAAAAGACAGACAATGTTGGGACCGTATGATCTTCCCATAGAAATCTAATGGATGAGATTCAATTCGGGCCGTCAACCAACACACACTTTACATTTAAAATCAGACCTGAAGAGAAAAAAAGGTACGAATCAAAAAGGATTTCAGGTCCACATGGGGGAATAACCCACGAACCTGTTGAACATGCGAACCTGTTGAATGTGCAAACAAGTACAAAAGATATTCCTCATCCAAACTTGCATCTTTAATCTCAACCGTGAAATCTGCTCACCCAATCCAATGACAGTGGAAGATTTTGCGGTACTTAGACGCATGGCGCTTAACCAGCTGGACCCGCCTACATGCTCGTTCGTTCCTGACCGTAGACCTGCCTTGTTTGATCCAATGACAGAGGATCATATTGCATGGGTCTAATCCACCAAACATTAGCAAGTGATGAGGGCAGTATTCAGTCATGCCCCTTGCCCATGTGTAGCTTTGTGAGTGGAATTGCTCCCAATTTGAAAAAATCGCTTCCTGCTTGAAAGGCATGCGATAATCCATAGACCACCCTGAGAGTGGTATTGCGTCCATTGAAAGAGAATTTAAGGCTGCGAGAAAGCTTGAATTTCGGCTCCTCGCACTATTCGTTCTACGCTTGTACATAAACGAATGTAAGATGATGCTCCATCCAACCGGCCAACCATCTGATAAACAGAGTCTTCCGAGCAGCTTCCACCTGGAGCATCTGTGTTTGTATTTACCAGGGATGCTGAGACTGATAGTGGCCTGCATCCCACAAAAGGCCAGACTATGAAAAAGGCAGTGAATCATAATGAATCCAAGTCATCTATACCCCGCCTCCATGACTCTGTTTCGAAACACCATCCTATCTTCATCCGTTTGGTCGTGACAGTACACCTTTAATATATTCTAAGGCATTTCTTACCACCCCATCATGACCTTGCTCTTGATACAGATTACTCCTTGATTGGCTAGAATATCCACCAATTTACTTGTCGTTATTCGCACATGACTAAAACTTACTGTGCGAAGGCACTGGAGGTGAAGCTAAATCCATTGAAAGACCTGGATCAGCCTCTAGCATTTTGATGCTTTATCTGGAATTGTGCTACAGTTGATTCTCTTGACTGAGTTAATGATTAACTCAGAATATTCTTTGACAATCACATTTTGGCAGTTATCCTACTCCATGAAGTCTAAACATTGCTCCAAAGCCATTAATTCCACCATGTTATTAGTGGATCTTCCTAAATGGCAATGGAAGATGAAAAGAATGCTTCCATTTTCATCCCTTAATGCCCTTCCAAAGCCAACAGTGCCCGTGTTGCCTTTTGAAGCCCCATCAATGTTGTATTTCAAAAAACCCTAAGAGGGAGGGTGCCAGAAATCCTACTCATGATCCATTTTTATTACCTTCTTATACATGTCCTAAGGAATAAGACCCTACATACCCAGCTGATGGAGGATCTGCAATTCAACCTCTAAAGGTGGGTTCTTAGGGGATTTCGCACTGTAGTGCCAATCGTCTCCTTAACCTGATTTAAGATCTGCTCAAAAAGGCGTTGGGAGGTTCTTTTTTCATTCTTGAATATTCTATTATTCCTTTCTTTCAAGACATTCCATATAATGAAGCTTGGTGTAAGAGCCCAAGCTGAGCCCAGAAATTCATAATAAAAAAATTTACGTCTCCAATTGATTAGGGTATTGATAATACTCCATTTGTCCTTGTCAGTCTATTGGAAAATGGTGGAAAAGGTATCCTATAACCTTGAGGTGAAACTGCAATTACTGAGAATGTGCTCCATTATTTCCTCCTGGGCTTCATAGAGCTGGCATCTGGAAGGCCCTAGAACACCCCTCTTCCAAATATTATCCCAAGTCAAAATTTTCTTATGATAAACCAGCCACATTAAGAGTTTAATCTTCATCCAACCTGGATGCATCCATAGGTTCTGCCAAATCCTCTCTGCAACATGGGAATCAAGCTCAAGGAGTATGCATTTTTCCTCCTTAAGATTAAAGGAACCCTCCTTATTGTTGCCCCATCTAAGTTGGTCATGCCCCTTATCACTAATATCTTCCTTTGTTCCAAAATTTTCATAAGTTCCTTTGCTTTTTCTTTCAAGGGGATGTCATCATTGTAGTCAATGTTCCTCCAGGTTCTGTATTTTCCTGCAGTGTTGGTTTGATTCCAAAAATCTTTTACCTGAGATAACCCTTTGGTATCTATCTCTTTCTTGAGGTCCAAAAAGTCCTCTTTTAACAGTATAGGTTCTTGTTTCCATTTATCTTCGCAAAATAAATCCAGATTTCCCTCTATGATTTCCCAGAAGCTATTATTTTGTAATAAGCCTTTGTTCTCCCAAGCCTTATTCCAGACGTGTGAGCCCTTTATACTTCTAGACATCTTTATGTGATCACTATTTTGCCAAGAACTGGCATATTTTTCTTTCCAAATACTAGCCCACTGAGCATTTGGGTCTTTTACCCAACGCCACCATAATTTTCCCCTAAAACCTTGCTTAGAATCTTCAGATCATCCAATCCAAGACCCCCATGGTTTTTAGGTTTGCATATTTTATCTCAGGATACCAAGGCCCATTTCTTTCTTTCCTCCCTCTTACCCCAAAGAAAGTCTCTTTGGATGGTTCTGAATTGTTGCAAGACTCCTTTTCTGCTGGGAGTGCTGATAGCATGAAAACTAGGATTGATTGAAGAACAACCTTTGTGTGCACCAACCTACCAGCAATTTTAAAGATATAATAGTCTGTTTCCTAATTTTATCATGCATCTTATTAGTCACCCTCTCCCAAATGCTATTGTGCAAAGGTTTAGTAGTTAGAGGAAGTCCCAAATATTTTAAACGGAGGACATCCCTTTGAAATCCCAGAATTCTGGAGATATTCCTCTGAATAGAAATATTGGTTTTAAAGAAAAAATCTTAGATTTGGAGAGATTAACTTCCATACCTATAGCCAAGGCAAAGTCACTCAGGATTTGTTTGTACGCAAGAGCTTCTTTGACCGTGGGGATTCCTTGCAACATTGTATCATCAACAAATTGCAGATGAGTTAAGGCTTGTCCGTTGTTATAAAGTTGGAGACCTTTAATCTTACCAACATCTTTTGCATGCTTGATGGATTGACCAAGTCCTTCCATCATGAGGATGAAGAGAAAGGGAGAGATTGGGTCTCCCTGCTTGAGGCCTCTTGAAGGAATAAAAGTCTTGGAGGGAGAACCATTAACCAATATTGAAATGCTGGAAGAAGTTACCGGGGCCTTGACCCATCTAACCTAGTTATGATCAAACCCAAAAGCAATAAGAACTTTCCTAATATAGGTCCAATTCAACTTATCATACGCTTTGGCTATGTCCAATTGCATGATCATTCCAGCCTTCCTATTTCTAGTTAATGAGTGCACCACCTCATGCACTTGAATGCTATTATTGAGAATTTATCTACCTTCCACATAACCAGATTGTTCCACAGAAAATAGTGTAGGAAGAAGAGGTTTGAGTCTATTTGCCACAACCTTGGATATTATCTTGTATACCACATTGCACAAAGCTATGGGTCTAAACCTATCAGGAGTTTCAACAACGTCCTGTTTACGGGTCAAGGAGATAAAGGAGGTATTGAGCACCTTCAAAATAGTTCTATTCATCCTGGAATCTTCCACTACATCCAGAATATCCTGTTTGACAATATTCGAAGAAGCTTTAAAGAAATCCACATTGAAACCATCAGGGTCTGGCGATTTACCATTCTGCATGACGACCTCACTAACCTCCTCTTCAGTCACTAGCCTATTAAGGTTGAAATTATCCTCTCTAGACAACAACCTATGTATATGTCTTATTAATTCCCTCATGAAATGTTCTCTATCTAAAATGGTTTCCTTTGCTATACCTCTAAAGTGTTGAGCTAACATAGCTTCTATTTCTTCATGGGAATTGAGAAGATTCTGTCCCTTGTCCTTGATCGAAGAGATCATGTTATGAGCTCTATTCACCATGGTGGATCTATGGAAAAATATAGTGTTTCGCTCTCCTTCTTTTAGCCATTGAGCTCTAGAATTTTGTCTCCAAAATATTTCCTCTTGTTTACATAAATTCTCCCATTCTTGATGATGTTTGGTGACTTGATCACTTCTGACTTTATCAAAGCCATCCATGATAAGGGCTTGGTTGAGTTCCTGCATTTTACCTTCAACTAATTTTTTTTCTTCAAAAATATTGCCAAATTCATTCTTGTTCTATTCTTTGAGCCTGAGCTTGATGTGCTTTATCCTTTTGCGGAGAAGAAACATTCTTGTACCCTAAATATGCAAATCTTCTAACCACCAGTTTGCAATGTTGCTGATGAAATCTGGGTGGGAGAGCCAGATATTATCAAATCTAAAAGGTCTATACCTAGGGTTACCAATGCCTTGCATCTTTAGTTGCACTGGTCAGTGGTCTGAGCCTCCAAAGGGGAGAACTCTTGCTATCATTGCTTTGTCAATGAGCATAAGGTGCTCTGAGATTATGAATCTGTCTAATTTTGAGGCTACTTGAGATTCACCTCCTCTTTTATTGTTCCAAGTAAAGAGACCATTACTCGTATCAGTGTCCACTAGCTTCATATTATTTATAAAAGTTTGAAATGCTAAAGAGTCTTTGCTTAGAGTTCTGGTTCCCCATTTTTCTCCGAAAGAGATTTGATAATGTTGAAGTCTCCCCTCCCCCCAGTGATCTATAGTATTGCTTCATGTCTGTCTCTGAGATCCACAAGAGAATCCTCAAACTTGAGTTTATCATCCATTCTTTGAGGGCCATAAACATTTGTGACCAGGTAGGTCTCCCTATCTCCCATAGGCTGAATAACCACTGATAAATAATTCCTATATCCCTTAGCATCTATTATGCCAATCTTTTGGGGGTTCTAAAGATTGAGTATGCCTCCTGCTATACTCTCTACTTTAACTTCTAGAAACTCAAATCGATTGAGCCATTTTCTATGTATTTCTTTTATTTTTTGAATGGAACATTTAATTTCCTGGATAAATATCATATCTAGAGCTGCTTGTTTCATTCTATTACCAAGTAATATTTGTTTTCTTTTACAACCTAGACCCATGATATTCCAAGAAGTGGACTTCATTATTAAATATTTGTAAAGGAGTAGCTAGTTAGATCTTTCATCTTACCTGAATCTATCATTAGATTTCCACATTCCATCAATAGCTCGTTATGCTTCTTCCTACCTCTTTTCTTTCCTGGGTTTCTAGGTGCTAATCCTGGTGTGGTTTTCATAGTTTTCACACCTTCGCTACCCTGCATGTCATTGTTTCTTTGCCTCTCCAACCCTTTCTCCTGATTTTTCCATATAAACAATTGTTGCATTCTATTGAACTCTTCTTGAGGTAACGAGTCTACCCCTTCCATGGTTCCCTGTTTCAAGAATCCTTCTAGATCTAGGCGGTCTCTATCAAAAATCTCCTGTAGTTCATGGTCCTCCATTTCCATCTCACACTGGGTCATTTCCTAATCCATCTTCAGTTCTGCATCACTAATCATAGTTTCTTTATGTTTATTATTATATTGTGTATATTCATTGTCTTTTTCTTTCTCCTCCTCCATGGAATTCCTCTCATTGCCTGATCTACTTTTGTTATCACTTCTTCTTCTTTTAGTACTTGGAACCTGTTCTGACTGGCATGCTGCCCTTTTGTTTGATGTTGCTTTGGCCCTATTTTGCCCCCTTTTACTTTATGTAGTACTTTGTGAGAGGTTTTAGTATCTTTCGTTGTGTTAGCTTTACTCTTGTTCTCTATTTTATTGAGCGAGAAGTCTCTGAATAGGTGCACATGCTCATGGAATCTACGACATCTGAATGGAATATGTTCATAATCTACTGTTTGCACCCATTCTTCATCAAAAACTTCCAAAATTACCTCATCCGGTAGGGCTCCAGAGAGATCCATCTCCACACATATTCTTGCAAAGGAAGTGTATTTTCCCCTTCTGGTGGCCTCAAAACCTTTGAAAAAACACCCTAACTTATTTCCTATGGCAGATAATGATTCCATTTGCTAGTAATCAAGAGATAGAGAGTAGAGTTTTACCCATACCTGGACCGAAGTAAAAGTCTCACGCTTCGGGACAAAATTCATAATCCATGGCCGCATATAGAGGCCTATTGCTGCATAGAAGTAAGGCCCTTCTTCAAACGCTATGTCTTTATCTTCAATATTTGTAAAGACCACAGTGAAGAATCCCTTTGACCCAATATGTAGGTCTATGCTTCCTTTTGGTTTCCTGTGGTATTTAATCCATGTTTGTAAAGCTTTTTCAGTGGGCCATAATCCCATGAATTTACAAATGATTTCATATGTTTGCATGTGGTCCTTGTGTGCCTGTAGAGCAGGATCATTTAAAACTACTTTGGGAATGATCACCGCTTTGGGTTTACATGGTCCCTTTTGTGCTTTGTCTTTTGTTCCCTGTTCCTTGTCTTCTTCCTCATTTTCCTTTGTGTTATTATTCTCTCTTGCTTTGGTACCATCTTGCTCCTCTTCACTGTTTCTATTCCTTCCTTTTGAAGGACCTCTATCATTTTCTATTGGTTTCTTACCTCTCCTGGCCACAACTTGCATGTAGGAGGGAGTGGAGCTCCCTCCTTTGCGTCCTTCCATGGAGAACAACCCCTGTAAAAGCCTGTAACCCTAGTTGTTTGCCTGCGTTCGTCCCTCTCCCCCTCCAAACTAGTATGGATTTTAATTAGTTCTAATTAATATATTTATATATAATTAATATAATAATAATTTTATTAACATTTATATATTGGTATATTAATTAAAGTAATAATACATAATTAGTATAGTCAACCACATTAGTAGAACATAGTCAAATATGAGTATGTTCACATTTGGTCAACCTATGTTTATCTTATTTAACAATAGCCAACCTTAATTCACTCAAAGCCCTCTTCAATCACAATAACATCAATTAATTGTTGTATTCAAGCCTCTGTGATCCATAATGAATTAAGCAAAGTCTTTCAGTAGAAATCACATAAGAGAGTTTTTTGGCTGACGTGTTTCGAACCAACAAGTGTGGTTCATCGTCAGACCAGATGAAGAGGTAGACCATGGTAAAAGGCTTAAATAGAGAGCAATGTAGAGACATAATTTCAAGTAATGGCTATATTTGAATAATAATATTTAAATTATAATATTAATTTATTAATATATTAAAAATAAATAATATTAAGTAACGACTATATTAAACAACTAGTTTTTTGAAAAAATATTTAAATAATGATATTATTTCATTAATTTATTAAAAATATTATTAGGTAATGGCTATATTAAATGGCTAGTTTTTGAAAAATAATATTTAAATTGTGACATTAGTTTATTAATTTTTTTAAAAACAAATATCAATAAGTAACTGCTATATTAAACAGCTAGTTTTTGAGAAATAATATTTAAATTAATTAAAAAATATAAAATAAAAAATCAAAGTCAAACTTTAAAGGAGGGGAGTAAAAAATTATAAAAACACTTGAAGACCCTAATCGAAACAAGATCATTTGATAAATAAAATAATTAATGGAAATAAAATAAAATAAACAATAAAATATGGGGCTCAGGCCCACTAAATGAATGACAAAAATACTAAATGGAGTTAAGAACGAATAGGATGATAAAATACATGAAGGAAAAATAAACTCTAATGAAGAATAAATCAACAGCAAATTTTATAAAAAGGATGCCAATTCCTACATAGATAAACAAACAAACAAAATAAATCCCAAAAAGAAACCTAAAATTCTAGGAGGACACGACAAGAACCCAACTTCTACTAATATTCAAACCATCATCTCTATTCAAATTATTGGGTCTTTTTTCAATTTCTAGGGCCTCTCTCAATTTATAATGATGGAAATGACTAAACCTAGCAATGGCTTGGGCCTCCTCAATGCATATCTGATTCTTAGATTTATTTGCATCCTTTGCCAAAGTAGAGGAGCGGGTCCTGCCATGTTTGATGTCAGCAGCATGCTCACGAATCCTTTAATTAATTGAGTGACCAGTCTCACCAATGTAGGGAGTCCCACAAGAGCATGAGATAACGTAAACACCCTTCAGATTCTTGAGGTCTACTGGGTCTTTTACAGATCTAAGGGAGCTCCGGATGGTATTTAAAGGCCTAAAGGTTGAAGCCATCTTATGCTTCCTTAGGATCCTCGCAGTCTTGTCTATGGTCCCTTGGATAAGAGGAAGATGAACACCAGAAAATTGGTCCTTGTTATTTTTCTTAGCACTATGATCTTTTTCAGCTCTGAGGAAAGCCTTAGTAGATTGGTGTCTACTATACCCATTATTTAATAAAACACTTAAGGGATGTGCTTTCTCTTCCTTGAGATGGTTGTCATTAGAAACTCTTAAATCTCTAGTCGCTAAGTTGTTGAGAACACCAAGCTTTTGAGATGGGAAATTATGAGAATTAACATGAAGATATTCTTTCGTATGTGTTTTCTTATGATATACTTGATGAGAGAAAGAGACATCGTCATTCTTTGAGAGGAGGACGTCAAGGAAGGGAAGACTACCATTACATTCAAATTCCATGATGAACTTTATAGAACTAGATTGATTGTCAAGATGGAGGAAAAATAGTTCCAACTTTTCTTTACCATGGGACGAGATGACACAAGTGTCATCCACAAACCTCTCCCACATCTTAGGCAGAAGATCAGAAGTTATATATGAGTAATTGGTTAGTATAAACTACTCATTAGAAGACCATCAATTTGTAATTAAAATAATGTGAGTTTATGTAAGGATAAATTTATCTATTAATTCTATTATTTTTTCACTTCCATCATGAAGATGGTCTATTATTTTGCAAATCATTGTAAGCTAGTCATGGAAAAAACCATTCATTTCGAATTGAATTATCTTAAAGTTATGTAAGATATAAATTCTATCTAAGACAAATTACCAATTGAAATATTGTAAATTTATGTAAGATATAAAATGTATCTAAAACATTACTTTTATTATTATTTTTTTCTTCTTCCAACATGTAGGTAGCATATCATGTTGTATATTAATGTGCAAATTTTGTTTTTCATATATATTTAAAAATAAATAGTATCAAATAATTTTATTTTTTATTTCTTTTTATTTCTTCCAACATACACATGTTATATTCATATTATATATTAGTATTTTTATTTTTATTTATTTTTAATATTTTCTATTGCCTTTTTGTTTTTTTAAATATTGTAATATGATTTTTTTTGTTACACATTATCCATATGTAAATATAATAGTAATTTAATTCGAAATATTTAAAAGTAATAAGAAATATATTAATTTTAATCTAAAACAAATAGTGTAATTGTTTTATAAAATGATTTGGTTACTAAATTGTAACGATAATAATTTATATGTTAAAAAAACATTAATTCAGTTCACTAAAACCTTAGTAAGCTTCTCTTTAGTAATATCCAAAAGATATAATTGTGAGAGTAAGTGTAAACTAGTCAGGGATCCTCCAAATATGAATACTATAATTCCTTGCTTCCATTTCTAGAACTTTCTAACAAAAATAAACATTATAATTGTTAAATCAAATTATATTAATTGTTAAGGAAAAAATATAGATATATTATTTTAAATCACATAAAATGTATTATTGTAATTGTCCATTTCCAAAACATCTGCTACACCAACAACATTTTTTACTTATTCAGTCAACAAAACTATAGTGATTTAGGAATGTTTGTCTCCCACTTTTTCAATCATAAAAATAAAATCATAGGCATTGATCATCATAGTGATTGAAATTTCTTTTAATAAAATCATTAATATCTAACATGATTTAGAATAAGAAATTTTATTTAAATATATTATCAATAGAAACAATTAAAAAGAAAATCTCTAAATTTTCAATAAAAATCTATATATAAAAAGAGACGTCATTTTTTTTTTCTATTTAGATTTGGCTAACATCATATGTCAATGACACATATAAATTAATTATTTTTTAAACATAAATAATTTTACCTAAATAAATATTTAAACAATATGAATATTCATTAATATAAATTTTATTTTAAACATAAAATAATTTTACCATAAATAAAATATTTAAACAATATGAATATTCCATTAATATATAATGAAATGTAAATCATATACATTATTAGATACTTAAATATTTCATTGAAATAAAACAAATTAATCAATATTAAATACTTGATAATTAAATATTTTAATTTTACAAATTTTCAAATATAATCAATTTTCAAACTTTAAATATTTTTATTAGAAAATTTATAAAAAATAAAATGAAATAATGAACATGGTAAAATAGTAAAATAAAATATTATCAATTTTTAAGCTTATTAATATTATTATATTTCTAAATGTAACATTAAATATAACATTGAATTTTTTTATTATAGATAAATCATTGACACGTTTTTAACTATTCAATGTGTGTTTATTGTGATCATTATTTTCCAATCATTTTATTTATTTATATAACCTAACATAATCAATAAATTTATTTTATTATTATTGTAACCTCTTCGGAAAATAATATTTTATTGTATTTAATTAAACAACCGATTTAGATTTATATAAATAAAATAATTTAATTTTTCAATAAAAGAATAATTTATTATACTAAATTTAAAATAGACAAAATACATTACCTTTCCTAATTTCCATTTTCCAATATAAAACAAAGAATGAATATGTCACATTTTCCAATATAAAAATAAAAACAACGTAAAAAAAAGAAAAAGAACACTTTATGCAAGTAATGTCTCTCAAAATATACAACCATACATTGTAATTTCCTAATGGTTAGAATTATAATCACGAGTTTTCTGTGCTTTTTTCTATGACAACGAGTAGTTGGTGTCAGTGAGAGAAAGATGACGATAGTCCGCCGAATTAGAAAAGAAGTTAATGATAATTTGTAAAGCTTTTGTACCTGAGTTTTGTATAAATTTATGTATTTGGTAATGCAATAGTTAAGCTTTTCTGAAGAGTTTGGTATCAGACCACAAGTGACTTGTGTTTGGCGGCAGTAGTGAGGGCTTGGTGGCGGTGTTTAGACTCCGTGGTGTGAAGCGCATGTGGACTCTTCCCATAGTGTGATGAACTGTGATTGATTGGTTAGAGGGGCCATTGAGTTGTTGCCTTCAGAGCTGTCTAGAAGTGTTATTGTCTTGTTGTGCATAGAGCAACGTGAGGGAGTGTTGTTGTCCTATTGGGCGAAGAGGCATTGTTCAACCTGCACTCTGTGGAGACTAGTGGAATGCCCAAGGATTATTGTGTGTTAAGCACTGAGTTTGATGTGTGGAGCTTTGCCTCTTTTCTTGTGATTTCTCATTGCTAATTTTGCATGTGGAAAGATGTTGGTATGAGTTGTGGGTATTCTTGATCAATGGAGTGAAGTGTTTTGTTGACAGTGGTGTGTTCTCCTCTGCATGTGAGTGGAGATGCCTAGAGTAGTGTGGAGTTGTGTTTTGAATATAGAGTATGCTGTGGAATAAACCCAAGGGCCGAGTGTGTTAGTTATATGGTTGTTGTTAGTCGAAAGGGGCTGGCTAGGGGCATTGGATTGTGAAGTGTAGTGAGCCTTATGTTGTTTGATGTTAATCCTGGAGATTTTGTTATTTCTATCGAGTGGTGTGAAGAGCCTTTGAAGAGCTAGTCCTTTGTTTTTGAGTTTGTTGTGTATTTGGAGACGCTGTGAAGGTGGGGTTCAGGTGTGATAGCGCACTACCAAGTGTGAAGGACCCTGAAGGCCGAGGAGTGGAGACACCCATGAAGGTCTCAGGAAATGATCTGTGTGTGAAGAGTGGTGGATTGTGTGCCACCTGCGAGCGTTGTGAAGCTGTCTGATCCCTTTGAAGAAATTGTTGGAAAACGTTGATTAAAAGAGTGGGGCAACGAAAGTGTCGGGTGCATCCAGGGAAGTGAGAGGCAAAGCCGAGACTGGTGTTATTCTGAAGTCAAAGCTTGCCAAAGTTTAAGGAAAATTTGAGCCTAGCTCAGAGTTGTGTGGGAGCATTGTTAGATCTCCAACATGTCTTATTTGCTGGGTTTTTTCTATGTGCAGAGGTAAAGTGGAGCCCAACTGATATGTCTACATTTTTAGACTTTTTGGACAATGACCCTTTCGATAATCATTTTATCAGGAACCCATTTGGAAACATTTTTGGGTCTGACAGTATTTTTGAGTTCAAAGAAATCTTTGACAAACAATGTGATGCTACTGAGGATTATGTTATTTGATGATCATGAGCTAAAATTTATTCCACATGATTTTGCAATCACTCAGAATAAAACTTGCTTCTCTCATAACCCAATTGTTAGAAGTTTTATTGGATCTACTTTCAAGATGACTACTACCATGGATGTTGTTCAGAGGTTGCTCGTGTTCGAAGACGAGTGCATTTTGGTGGCTCCTCATGGAGAGTGGGAAGAACATGAATTAGATTACCTTGTTCAGGATCTTGCATTGCATCCCAATCCAGAAAAGGATGTTGATGTTAAGTACCTAAGCAAGGAGCAGAGGAAGCTCATAAGGAAAGTGATAAAGGTGAAGATGAAACTGCACCAGCGAAGGAAAAGGAACAAGCATGGACCCTTTAGCAAGAAGACAAAAATGAAATGTTTTGTTGTAAGCCTAGCTGAGACCTAGATTAGTAGACAAGTTAAAGTTTAGGTCGTCGTGATTAAGGGGAGGTTTTAGAATAATAATCATAAGTTGTCTGTCCTTTTTGTATGATGGTGAGTAGTTGGTGTTAGCCAGCGAAAGTCGGCTGAATTAGATAAGAAGTTAATGATAGTTTGTAAAACTTATGTAGCTAAGTTTTGTATAAATTTATGTATTTGGTAATGTAATAGTTAAGCTCTTCTGAAGAGACTTCATTGTTTTCTGTCACTAATTTCCTATCTTTGTCATGTGAGCAAACACCATGTATTGCAAAAGTTACTTTAAGAATATTAGAGCTATACATGTAGATTTATGCTAAGTAAAATGACTATTTTGATTTAATTAGTATGATTTACTGGTCTAATTAACGTTTTCATATTTTTGGCTTCTTTTTTCTAATCTTCGATTTGTTGCACTATCCCTACATAACCCAAACAATCATCCATATGTCACAGGATCAGGAAATGTGTGTTATGTCTTACACAAAAAAACGAATGTTTCCACTTTTACATAAAAGAGAAACGTATCTACGATGGACAAAGACACCTGCCCAACCCTTTGCCTAACTCTATGCGTCCTCTTGAATGAATAATCAAACCCTTGGTGTTTGGTGGTTAGTTTGCTCTAAAAATCCCTTCTTTCAAGCCTGGTTCGAAAGCACAGTTTGTGAGCTTCAAGGGAGGTCCAACAATTCAATTTTATCAAAACATATCCCATCGTGAAGCCCACTGAAACGTGACAAAAAAGACTTAAATTTAGCATTTCGTTCCAGGATTTTTCTAGGGACTGCGTGAACTCCATCGACAGCTCAATGTATGAGGTTGGATTTGGGTTGGATCCAGCCACAAATGAAGTTTCGACATTTGGAAATGAAGAAAATGTTTTCGTTAATGAGTGAATAAAATATGAAAGAACTTAGATCAACAAGACTTAAATAAGAGGCCGTCGGGAGAAGTGATGGTTGTAGTGTAGGTGTTGATAATGTTTTTCTAGAACGTTCCAATTTCAGTTCCCTTATGTCCATTTTAGCTTGTGTAGCAACAGAAGATAACAACGAAAATGCAGGAATCACTGACTCTCACCTTCTCAAGTTCTCAGGTCCATGTCCTAGTAGGTTTCCTCAAACTCACCACAAGCCCCTACCACTAGGCCCACTAGGCATCATTAGGCTCACCAAGAATTTCCAAAGATTTTCGCAGCATAGGTGGGGAGAAATGGCAACGAACCCAAGTGTGGACTATGATTCCTCTGCAAAATCGTAAGAACCTGCTCATTTTTCTCAAATTTTTTCTAAAATATTTTTGATCAGAAAGAAATTATGGTTTTGAAATTGTGTCTTCGGCAGACAATGGAGGGCTAATAATAATATGTTATGAAAATCTTGTGCGAAGACTATTTCCAGTAGAGTATTGTGATAATGTGGGAGTGGAGTGTGAAGGAGACATTGGCATTGAAGTGAAATTGAAGGTCGATTCACATTCCCTATTTTTTTTTACAGTGGGGGATTGACAGAGAATATGTTGTTTATGCTTCGAGCAGTATTTTCTTGTTTTCTCTTTCTTTTCCTTTCTTTAATTTTCTCTTACGTTCCTCTCTTAGCCCAGTGATCGAAAATTGGGAGCAGGGATCAAAATTGAACACAGTCAGAGCCCTTGAAAGGGTTTCTGGCATGTCAAAGAAGTAGGGAGAAAATTTTACCAGTCAAAAAAAAATTAAAAATTGATTTTTGTTATTTGGAAAAAAAATTGGAATAATATCTTAAAATTTTTTAAGTAGGGCTGTCAAATTGCGAACCTTTTTTCTTTTCTTTTCTTTTCTTTTTTCTTTTTTT
>APFE030850465.1:283394-303309 GCA_000404065.3 Pinus taeda
TTTTTTTTTCTGAAATTAGAATTTTAGGAATGTTGAATTTGTAAATTTCTTTTCATGTTAAAACTTAAATTCCATTTCAAAAACAACAGTTCCCTTTTGAGTTGTTTTTTCTAATTGTGCATATGATGCAAGTTCTTATTAATTATTATGTCACAATTACCTTTTAATACCATTATATTTGGCAATTCCGGAGTTGCTAACAACAATGTCTTTTTGAGTTGTTTTTTCTAATTGTGCATATGATGGAAGTTCGTATTAATTATTATGTCACAATTACCCTTTGATACCATTACATTTGGTAGTTTCAATGTAGTTTCAATTGAGAGCGACTAGATGTCAATATGGGCCATGTATTAGGTTTATAATTTTATTGGGTTGTGCCTGAAGGCTGCCCAAAGCAAGGTTTCACGATGATTTAAGTTGGAGAGGAGCATAGATTCATCATTCGGCAAACGCCTGTCAAGCAAGGTTTAAGCACGATTTATGCTTGGAGAGGAGTGCATTCAATAGGCTTCCTAACATACTGGATTTGATTTGTTTGCGGATTCCAAATTCTTGGTATGTTTTCGTATTAAAAAAGGAGATACCAAAAACATATACGCCTCTGTACACTCTTTTGTTGAATCCTAAAGCTATTTAGAATTTTACTGAATTTATTCATTCATGCAATAAATTTAAATTTGATTGAGCTATTTGTATATTGGCTTGAACGTTCTGGTCACAAAAATTTCCTACAAAATTAACCCTTATCTGAACTGGAGCAGGGATATAGGTCTCCTCATTATCTATTAATGGTAAATGCATATGATATATTAGTTGCGGCTCATATTGGACTTGCTTTATACACAACATCCATGGGGTTGTTGTTCCACCATTCTCTTGTTACTAAAACACTTGTAAAGTTTTTTTTCCCTTTTACATTTTTTGAAGGACTAGATCTAGCTTAGGCTAGCCTAGCCCATGTATATATCGAAGAAAAAATATCCAGTCATATCACCAATACTATTGATTATTAATTTCTCAAAACTAATGAGGACTGATCACCACAATCCGACTGATCTATACTTTATACTATGCCCATAAAAAAAATTATGGGCATCAAAAATGATTTTGTGAACTATATAACCTATTGCACTCACCTAAAATGACTGTAGCTTCGTCTTCAGGTTTAGGAAAAGGATATGAACTGCGCTTCTTCGGATAGATCACGATTGCTCCATGGACCATAGCTTAGAGCCATGAGACATAAGCATGCCACTACAAGGTTCCTTCCTGATCAACAATGATGAATATGTATCTGTAACTTCCACCCGGTTGAATTGGGCACTGTGTAATATACTCGCGTCCATCATCCCAACCTGTATGTAGTTGGTGTATTCCATGCCTACCATGATTGAAATATCTATCACTCTCAGTGTTACATTATTTCTTTCATATAGTCAAAGAGGTAGGTTAACACCCTAACGAATTACCCTTTTCCACAAGTTTAAAACACTGAGAGGTTAAGAAGTCGATTTCAAGGGATATTCAGCATAAAATATTCTTGTTTGCTGAAATTATTTTTGTTTATTGAAATTATACACAAGACTTATTTATGCACATATCAAAGGCAATAGTAACTTCAAAAATGGCTAGATTCATTTTTACAATCCATATCTGCAATTTTAAGAGATGGTAGATTGGAATTGAATTTGATATTTTAGGAATCCGTAATGGATATAATTTAATAGATGGTAGATTTGAATTGAAGTGGATATTCCAGGAATCTGTAATAGTGGTAAAGAGTAAATTTGAATTGAATAAGACATTTAAGAAATCTGCAATCAATATAAAAATTGAATCTCCAAAACTCTGCCAGCGCTGAATTTGAAATGTGAATTTGAATTAAATTAACTTCACCAAAGATTGAATCACCATATTCCAATTAAGGGATATCGAAAAAATGAGGACAAACCAGTGAATAGTGGAATCCCATAGTGTCCTCATTGCTTACAAAAAGAGTTGGTCCTGGTAACAAAAAGAGTTGGTCCTGGTAACTGGCCATTTACAGTGACTATATCGTGCATCTGGCGTAATCTTTGAATAGGGGTGATTTCAATATGTTCCAATAAATTGAGATTGTCATAATATAATGAGATGAAATTTAGTTCAGATCATAGTTTGATATATGCCATTAGTTTATTCATCTACTTTAACTCAGAAATATTATATAAAATTTTTCCATATGGAATTACCAGAACAAGAAGACATCACAAATAACATTACGGAGTTGTTGTTTTAAACAAAAACATATTGTGAAAGTATGATGGTGCATGTGTGACGAAGAATTTCTATGGACCAGATAGTTTGCAACGCCCACCACTATGAGTATCAGTGACCCAACTCAGCATCCTGTCCAAAATACTCGTCCCACAAGCATTGGGATTCATACGATCTCGTCCTGAGTTGAACAAAATCTCAATATTTAGTGAGCAGTGTTAGAACACAAAATTGCTTCAAGTGATTTGGTTGAAATCATTTGACTGGCCAGGAAAATAATGAATGAAGATTTGAGATTTTAAGCAGGGTAGGAATATTTGGTGATACAATCCAGATAAATTTTCGTAATGCCATAGGTTTTCCATCTATGTTACAGACAAAAAAAAAAAGGGGTTGATAAGTGGTCTAACACAACTTTTTAGCTTTTTAATAGGGAGCACCTTATTTCTATCTTAATCTAAAATTTTAACCGTGAGGAGGACGTGTCACATTATTTGTATCTTAATCTATTTAAAAAAATCAAGGTAAATGGTATATGTATTTATTACAATATTGTTTTATACAAGTGGAAAATTTATTATAATTTAGTTGTCAAATTAGAAGCCACGACAACTATCTCTAGCTGCGATTCTCAAAGGACTCATCTCAATTATTTAAGGAAAACTACGCCACCTGAAATAACTCGCTGGTGGTAGGCTTTCAGCGCTGCCAAATGCCACTAGGTTTGGGGTCGTTAACCTCTTTCCTTATGTCCAAAGAAGAAGAGTTCTTACTCAGACAGGAGCAGTTTTACAGCATACTCCAGACTCATTACTCATCATATTTACTCTTAATTTCTAATTTATTTTTTATTTTTTATTTTTTATTTTGGTTCAAGGAGTATTTTTAAATTGGTTTAATAATAAAGAGATCAATTTGTTGTTAGTGTCTTTATTTATGGACAAGAAAAAAATCAAAATTTTGATAGGTTTTGTAAAAAAAACTATAATTTAAATCAAAATAACCATTTATTAATAAATTTAACATGTATAATTAAAACTTTTGCCAGCAAAATGTATTTTTCAAAATTACAAATGGTAAAGATAAATAAAATTGTAAAAATAAATAAGATATATATGTGTTGGGCAAACACTATTCCTTATTCCTTTTATATGTGCTAGATGTCCAAAAGCACACAATTATAAGATTGATATACCTAGATAGGAAATTAGAAAAAGTTGAACTAAAGAAACATTAGATTTAAAAAATAAAAATGTTTTCTATTTATAAAGATTTGTTCCGAATTTTATGTGAAATTTTTAATAGAATGTTACAAATATGTTTATTAATATATATTTCTATGTTATTAATATATATTAATAAAAAAAATATAAAGTTAGAATAAAAATATGTAAATGAGAGTATATGTTTTGTTTAATTTTAGATTTATCAAATGTTAGTTATAAATTAATTATTTAACATTATAGAGGCTTTTTTAATTTTCTGAATTTATCTATTTTTTATGAATATTTGTTATATTATAGAATTAGCTTAATGCCTAATAATATATTGATGATAATTTTGGACTAAGTTAAGATGAATCTATGATATAATTTTGGACCAGGTTAAGATGAATCTATGATATATTTTTAATGTATTCAAGTGATTTTTTTTGTATTATTGTAATATTGAAATTAAATGTAGATGAATTTTTTTTGTCATTTTTCAAGGAAAATTAAAGGGGCTAATGTTTCCAAGTGAGCTAATTTTCCATAGTTTTCTCAAAAAAAAGATTTGCCAATTTCCATTTGTTCTAAAAATGATTCGCCTAAATTTTATACTATGATTTTTATTTTTTATTTGTATCTTTATTTTTTATCTTAATAACTGCCAAAAATTTAGAGACTATAAAATCATTAAAAAATTTAGTATTCTTAAAAAAATATTGCTAAACCTTTTTTAGCTTAATGTTAAGGATTAATAAGATTTTCTAAGATTTTTAAACTTGGAAATGTTTTTCCATCCTTCAAATTTTCCATGTTCAATTTGAAGAAAATTTTAGGTCCTTAAAATTTCCATACTCATTTTAATTTAGACACATAACTCATAGATTTAGTTAATTCAATTTAAATGCAAAAACACCTCATTCTCCTAGCTGCAATTAAGCCTAATTTATTCAATTTATAAGAATTAATAATAATTTTAAATGAGTGGCCATTAATTTTTCTCATACATTGTGTTGACTATGAATGTATGCTCCAAAACATAATATCCCAAAGTCTAATTGGTCAACCCTGACTAAAGTGATACATTGATTGATTTAATAATAGCGCAATATAAGAGATTTAAAGGGACCAAACATTGAAAGATTATGAATTTCATTATCATTGTATCCCAAATGAATTATGTATCACAAACTCTAATTCATGAAGCTAGACCAAAGTGATACATAAATTGATTTAATAATAGCACAATATAAGATATTTAAGGGAACAAACATTGAAAGGTTATCAATTTCATTGCCAATAAAGTTAAGGTAAAGAGATTTAGAATCAATTGTCTCTCATAATAACTTATTTGAAGATAAAAGTTTAGTTAATGAAATGAACATAGAAGAATAATGAGTAAAAAGAGAATAATAAGATATAAGTGGAAAATATTTAACAACCATTTTTTTTGTTTTTTTGCTTTTTAATATGTCAATCATCTTTTTTTACTAAATGTAATATGGATTTCAGTTTTATAAATCAAGAAGTAAGAAAACAATATTTTTATATCTTTTTAAATTACACAAAGAAATTTAAAATGTTATATTTTAGAGTAGAAACACAAGTTTTTGGTCATGATATACAAAGCAATTTAATTACACTAGAAAAAACTCACACTCATGAGTGCATTGATTATTGTTCATTCACTTTATTTATTTTTACAAAAATATAAACAAGCATTTTGAAGGATAAAAAAATTGGAAGTTATTCAATCAATCAAAGTATTGTTTAAATCCCAATACAATAATGAAATTGATCAAAGTATATCTACCTATATTTTAATCATAGAGACGTCTAATATCACATGTTCGCAATAGTGAAATGAATAATGTTAGTTTATTACATAGAAATCCAACATACAAAAAACAATGGATATAAATCCATATAGGACAATAATAATTAATAAGATAGAATGAGTGATGGCTTTACAATTTCATGTGATAATATGTTTATATGTGTTGAATAATCAAAATTATGTTCATTATAACAAGTTGACTTGAGATGCAATGGAATGATTTGAAACATCCCAAACCATTGTACATTGTTCAATGAATTTTTCTTTTACTGTATAAAACAAGGATAAATAAATGAAGAAAAATATTCCACTAATAAAGGCATGTAACAACTGAGAGAGAGAGAGGCATTTGTTGTTTTTATTTTCCCAAAGCAAAACACACAATAAGAGTAATTGAAAAAATTGAAATGCACACTCTTTCATGTTTGTAATTTTATCAGAGATGTAATTAGAACCATAACATTGAAATGTACATAGAGGCATGACTGTAATTTTATGTGGGATGTAATTAGAACCATAACATTGAAATGTACAGTTGTTGAGCATTGAAATGTGGACTTCTAGTTTCCCACCTCCACTTTCAACCATATGTAGTTGTTAACATACATAACAATCATGGAACCATGCATGTGAATATTCATGGCTATCCTAATCATCTGGTGTTAGCAGTGTTGTGAGATAATCGTGCGTGATTTTTATTCATTATTTATTATCCAGTTGCACCACCTTGTACAGTTGAATTATCTTTCCAATTTTTACCTTCTAATTCTGGGTGGGTGTAATTCAACTGCCAAGCATCATTTTCTTCATTTGAGACAAAAGGAAGCATCTTGTTGCTCTTTTCTAGTTGGAAGTGTTTGTCAACTCTTCTCAAGAAGTATCCATACATGACGCATGCTCAATAGACTTGCCCCACTCGAATTGCCAATTGTTGAAGTGCTTTGTGCATCCCCTTTTTTGTGATTGTTGTCCTTGTGAATCGTGATGCCTTCTACATTACAATTACTGAAAGACAATTTGAGATATTCCTTGCTATAGAAGAAATTTCATTTTGGTGATGGCAATGTGCATAACCTTCCATGAAGATCAATGTTAATTTTAATTTTCAATGATCAACAGACCTATGTGTGTGAGATCTATTTGTTGCTTTTCATTAGTTTTCATATGAATTTTGTTGTATATTGTCTTATTTTCAAATAATATTATGTATTTTTTATATTAATTTATATTTTTATATATTTCTTGTTTTTTTATTATAGGTATAAAATGCCACCTCTTGGTCGCCCCAAAAAGGATTTGAAACAACTTTCACTTTCTGATGCATTTGGTATCTCTCAATGTTCTAATCAACTACATATTTCTCAAAATGAAGTATATGATCATGTGGATGAGGACCATGAATCAGATAGTGCAGAACTTCTTGAAGAGGAACCATCATCCAAGAGGTACAAAAGAACATTCAAGTCCAAATGGAAGCTAAGATTTCCATGGGCTTATGCTATAAAATATTTTAATGGTGTTGAAAGGATAAAATGTTCATGATGTGTAAAATTTTAAAGGAAAACTCCATTTGCTAAAGATTGAATCACAACCTTCAAGTTAGTGCTTTAAACATCCATGCAACATCAGAGGCTCATTCATTTGCTTTGCAACTTGTAGAGGGAGAAAGTAAACAGAGTACTCTTCAAATTACAAAACATGTAGAACTAATGGTTGATGCCCAGAAAGAGAGAATTTTATCAGTTATTGAGAACATGTATTTTGTTGCAATACATGATTTACCTTTGGAAGTATATAAGCCAATTTATGACTTGAATAGGTATAAAAACACTCCTCACATGCCTCTGACAGATGAATACTCAGCATATACAAATACAACATCTAGAAAAGACTTTCTAGAAGTTGTTAAGGAGGTATATTGGAAAAAATTAAAAGATGAGATTTTCCAAAGTCCATATTACTCACTTTTAGTTTATGAAAGCACTGATCAAACTATGGTGCAACATTTGATTGTTTATATTACATATTTGACCAATGAAGGAAGAGGTCCTTGTGCTACAAAATCCATACAATTGCTACAAATTAGGGATGGAACATCACAGTCTATGTATGATGTTGTGACATCTCTTTTAGCAGACATGAATCTATCCATGACAAAGTTAGTTGGATTTGGATCTAATGGAGCGTCATCCATGAGGGGTATTTATGAAGGTTTATCTACTAAGCTTCGTCAACATGCCCCTTATTTAGTATATATCCACTGTATATCTCATCAAGAAGCATTAGTAGCTAATGTTGCTTCATCTTATTTTGAAGAGTTGCAAGCTATTGATAAGTTTGGAAACAAGATCTATTCATGGTTATGGAAATATACGAAAAGACATGGAGAATTGAAAGAGCTAATGGAGTCATTTCAAATCACAAGGCTATAAGTGTTACAAATTCATTATATTAGATGGCTTTCTAGAGGACAAGTCATGGAAATACTTGTTAAGCTCATGCCTGCTTTGTTAAGAGACTGGGAGTTAGTGGAGAGAAAAATGTATGAGATGGCTACAATATTTCATGTTCAATTTTTCACCCACTTACTTGGAGATGTGCTTATTGAGTTAAATAAGTTGAATCAAAAGTTTCAAGAGGATCATGTTGACGTTACATCTATTGGAACAACTTTGGATATCACTATTAGCTTGCTTCATAAGCGATTTCTAAGAGGCACATTTGGGGCAGGTTTAATGCACACATCATCCTTTTTAAGTAAAACACAACAAAGAACTCTTGAGTTTGCATATTACATAGGTATAGTACATGTACATGAATTGAGGTTTGAGAGTTTGCCAAAGTCACAAAGATCATGGACACTAGATGATTGCATTATGCTGGGAAAGGCTTTTGTAATGAAGGTGATTGACTCTCTAAATGCAAGGTTCACAGATTTAACTATTTTTAATGCAGCTAATTTTTTTAGTCCTCGTAATTATTATGAGGATATGGATGACAGAGACTCACAAACAATAAGATAGTTGACATGTTTATGTGAAAAATTTAGTGTTGGAGGCTTTCTTGTTGTGGACAACATTAAATGTATGGGTGAAATGGATGAATTTATATGTACTGTGTATAAATATTATCCAAAAAAGCATATGTTTGGACAATGGGATCTATGTGGAGGTGAAATTGCATGGTTTGAAGGATGTCCATGCTTAATGCAACTATGGAAAACAATTCTTGTTATTCCATCTAGTACAACAGTTTGTGAAAGAGGTTTTTCAAAATTAAATCGGATAAAAAATGAGGATAGGTCAAGACTTTCTTTATAAACATTGGATATGTTAATGTTTATCTCTCTCAGTGCACCTCATGCTCTAAATGAGGTAGATTAGAATGCAATTTATGATGAATGGAAAGAGATGAAAACTAGAAAACCTCTTCCACTATGAAAATAGATTGAAAGAACTACTAAGTTTCAGTGTTTATTACCATCATTATCTTACTCTATGGAGCACTTGAATGAACCATTTTGTTAAGTGAAATTTTTTAGTTTTATACCATTTGAATTTTGTAAGTGAAATAATAACCATATTTTTCAAGTTTGTATGTGAATTTTTTCTAACACATATTGAATGTAATCATTGCAGGATATTGCACAAGATATCTTAAGGCTGGAGGACCACAACTGTCAAAGTTTTATAACTGAAAGAAGAAGCTATCTTAGATCAATTTTGCGGCCAAGTCTAGGGACTGTAGTTCCAATAATTTGAGATGTGCAAATATTGGAACTCTCGGCTTTCCAAAAGAGTTTTAATAGACAATAAAATAGTGATTTGGTCAAATCTGAAGTTTATAAGCTACAATTACACCGATACCTCCTATATAAGCTAGAATTTATTTTTAATTTTATAAATGAGACCTTCCATATACTTTTAATATAAGTATTTTTGTTTCTTCATATTTTTATTTTTATTTCAATTTCATTTAGATGTAATTATTTCTATATGTTTATTTTTTGTACTCATATGTAGTTTCCCAACTATGATTTTGTCCTTATAGTTGGTTCAATTGTTGTTGAGTTCAAAGCCTCTGCAATATGATCTTATGTGGTAACATTTCTCAATTACATCATTTGACATAGTAGTATCTTTTTGCTAGTGAAAAAATAAAAGGAAATTTGAAAATAATTTACTGTTGTCAATTGAATTGCTCTTTTTTTTTATGATTTTCATTATGGAAGTGCGACCTAAATGTGTGCCCTTCTAAATGAAATTAAGACCTTCCCTTCAAATTTGATCACTGATCGAGAGCATCTTTTTAGGTATGCGAACAATTTTTTCTGGTTATTGTTGTAGCGTGTTTCCAGGCAAAGGCGATGATTTTGGAGGGGAATTATACAAGCCAAAATATCAGAGTGATGGTTGTGTTGTTTATGATGATAAATCCCTCGTTGTTTTGTTTTTTGGTTGCTGAGGCGTTGCAACAAGATGGGATGGAATTGAAATAGTTGGCAAGAGACAAACTATGATAGACCCATTTTGTTGTTAAGGTCTTGGTGATAGAGAGTTAAGGTCATGCTGATAGAGAAACCACACGAGGCTGAAAATAAAGGCATTTGATTGGCTAGGAGGACAAAGATAAAGGTCTTTTATTGGTTAGGAGGACAAAAATAAAGGCCTTTGATTGGTTGGGTGAATAATTTCTACTCACCCCAAGTCTGCAGAGAGAACGCCTATCAGCGTAATTATATGGCATTATAGATAACATGATTTCCATCGTACAAACAATCACTTAACCAATTACATTGTAAAAGATTTCCAACACCCTAAGTCTGCAGAGAGAATGTCTATTGGCGTAAATATATGACGTTATAGATAACATGAATTCCATCATACAAACAATCACTTAACCAATTATATTGTAAAATATTTCCAACATCATGGAGTTAGGGGCATGATCGCTTATATGAGTGCCTTTTAAAATCTTTCCGATGATCACAGAGTTAAGTGTATGGATTTAATGGTTAATGTGGTGGTTCACTCATTCTTAATGAGTTAATTTATTACCAAATTTTTATTCAAATTTATGTTAGGTTAAATTATCTATTTTTTGTTTGTTTGTTAAGTTGTGTGAGTCTTGAGATGATTACACGGTTAATTTTTGGCTTAAGAAAGTATGACCCAAAGACATCTAGGCCATTAAAATTATTCAGGCTCCCACCAAGTCTCGGCCACATCAATCCTTAACATAAGTATATTTTTTCCCATAGAATTTTAAATCGTAACATTCACATCATGGATACTTTAACCATTTTAACTATATACCTAATCATAATCTATTTTACATTCCATAAAAATTAATTCATATATTATAAAATCTATATTTTTATATTTTTTCACAGTTATTATTTATTTTGATTTTTTTAAATTAATATAAATTTCATTTATTTTTTAAATTATATTTGTTTATTATTTAATAAATATTAAATATTCTCGAATGCAGGTTTTAATACTATTGAATTTTATTATTAAATAGATAATCAATCTTTAATAGATACTAATAATGAGAAATAGAAAGATAAAAGTAAATTCAATATTACGTAAATGATAAACAAAATTCTAACTCGTAAATCTTATTGAGGAAGCCATGTTTTTCGTCATCTTGATAGTTATTGGGAGAGATTATAAAATTCTTTTATAATTATTTGGTAAGCCTTTGGAAAGGGAGGATAATTTTGGAATGAGTTGAAAATGTTTATCAATTATGTTAGGTGAATAAAAAATGAACAAAATCGTAATTCCTATTGATAAAGCTATAGTTTTTTCATCTTGATAGTGAGAGACTTACAAAGATCCTTTAGACTTACTTGGAAAAGTTGCAAAGTTAGGTTAGTTGGAGGAGTACAAAAATATATGATAAGGAATGTAAAATTGTATTAATTTTAGATAGGAATGTAAAATTGTATTAATTTTAGATAAATTTAATCGTAATTTTTGAATGGATAGTTAAAAGATTGAAATAATTTATAGTTATCTATGTTTATTTTGGAATATAGTTTCTATAATTTAAATTTTTTTATTAATAATTAATAGGTGGGTTGTGGGGATTTAACTTTCATGGAATATTTTAAATTATTTTTGGTAGTACTCACAAATTAAAGGTTAAAAAATTATTTGAAAAACAATTATGCCTTTTTTTCACCTTTTAAATAAATAAGTTAATTAAAAAATATCATATGAACTTGTGTAAAATGAATATGAGTTACAATTTCTTGGGCATCTGGTATCAGTAAGTCATGGTATTGACTCATGGTATTATAACAAAGCTTATTTACATGTTATGAATCTCCATGGTTAAGTATCTTGTTACATGTTAGGCTTACGATATTAGGACTCAAAATAAATAAGAACCTTGCCTTGAAAATTTTGGTCACTAGGGAGTCGGTGCAACAGGTTGAGGTTCTCAAATAGGTCCTACAAGAAGGAAATTCTAGGAAAATGTACATGCAATTGATGGCTACAAGCTCAGAAGAGAAATCTCTTCTGGGGTTGGTGGAAGTGGGTTCAACACATGTGTTGAAGGAAGGTATTTATCCAATTATGTTTTCTACTACTTCTTCCATTCTTATGACTCTTTTGGTTAACTCTTTTCTTTAGATAGGGGGAAAGTTGGGGGTTTTCCTTCTTTAGTTATTTCTTCAACTAAATCATGTTCTCTAGTTTCATTCCCTTCCCCTACAGTGGTCACCTTTCCGTGTCCTAGTTTTGATTTCAAATTTTCTTCTATCAATGGTCCCTGTCTCTAAGAATTTCTCTCATGAGGTAATGGAGTAGGAAATTCTATATAATCTCTTCTCTCAAACGATCTTTCCCTGCATAGAAGGTATTGTGGGGGGGTTTGGGGAAACTTTCAATTTATTCCTAACGAGGAAAAGGAAGTGAGAGGAAGTCACACATGTCAAAGGGTTAAGAAAAGGATTAAGAAGATCATTTAGCGGGTAAAATATATATATATATTATACATGGCGTGCCTAGAGCATTGATATCCCTTGGAAAATTTTCCAAATGGAAAGTTTTCTCAATCAATAGTATGGGTTTAGGATGTCCCTCAATAAAACATGCTTTCATAAGATTAGTAGATTTAAATAAACCACACATCATTTTTCTCCACGAAATGTTGGGCGATGGGATCTCTACTTCAAATATTTTGGAATGTTTCTTCAATGGTTGGAAGCTTATTGGCCTTGATGTGTGGGGTTGTTTAGAGGGTTTGGCTGTAGGGTTGAATTTCAAGAACATCAAAGTTTGAAATTTTTGGAGCGTCAATTATGGGTAAGGTATTGAATTTTTTTTTTTAAGAAGTTGGCTCTACATTGATCCACATTAGTTTTTGTGGTCCCTATTTGAATAGGATGTATTTCTAGGACAATGTTTTTGCAAAATATATACCATATTTGAACTCTTTAATTAGTGGTGGGGATCTTAATATTTCCATGGGAGCTTCAAAAGTTTGGGGTCTCAGGGCAAGGCCTCATCCACTAGTTGAATATTTTACCCATAAGTTAGTAAACTCTAAACTACTAGATGTTGAGCCTATAAAGCTCAAATTGACCTAGAGGAGTTGTCAAGTAGGAGAAGAGAGAATTGTAAAAAGACTATATCATTTCCTAATTTCTAAAGCTCTAGTAGATGGGTTCAATCTAATTAGGAATCATGTTGGAAATTCTCTGGATCCTGATTATACTCTTATCCTAATGGAACACAAAGGGCTAGAAGCAAAGATTTTTAGCCCTTTCAAAATGAATTTATCATGGTTAAAAGAAGAAGAATTTCCATTCCATGTAAAGTAACATTGGAGAACATTTGATCCTTAGGTGGGTGATTCTAGAAAAATACGGTTTGAGGCTGAAAAAATTATCAAAGGAATTACCAAGGAATGGGTTTTGAAGAAGAGACAAGAAAAATATTAAGAAACTTAAAGAGGCTGATAGGGACCTTCAGATTTTCTGAAATGTAGGAGGGGAAGAATTTGTTGACATTGAATCAAGGGAGGTTCTCCTTACTTTGGAAGCTAAAAGAAAGTTTTTTCTGGAGTGAAAGTAAGTAGCCTTGAGACTAACAAGTAGGCCAATATGGTTGGAATGTGGGGAAAAATATAAAAAGTTGTGTGCATATGTCAAAGGTCGTAGGATGTTTAATACTATATGGAATCTTGTGAATATGGATGGAAAAGAACTTTCAAGTTTTAAATATTTGTTTTCTTTAGGGAAGAATCACTTTCAAGGCCTTTTGAAAGAGTTAGAAGGGATCTCCACTACAAAATTCATTTGAGTGGAACAATATTTCCCTAGATTTGTTGAGGAGGAAAAAAATACCATCATGAAGGAAGTATTCAAGGAAGAACTAAAGTCAGTCCTTCATTCTTTTCAAAAGAAAAAAATCCCTGGAATTGGCGAATGGAAGTCAAATTTTTCTTGGGCCTATATCATTTAATTGGGAAATATTTACTAAGATTATTTGAATAATCAAGGAAGGAGGGTAAAATGTTGTCAACCTTTAATTATACCTTCATCTCTCCCATTTGAAAAGTGGATAATCATTTTTCCTTTGAAGATTTTTTGCATGTCTCTCTATGTAATTGTATTTATTAGGTTATTTCCAAAGTAATCACTGGGATATTAAAGCTCATATTGTCAAAGTACATTTAAAAATAACAAATTGGATTTTTAGAAGGAAGACATATTCACAAAGAAATTGGTGTGGCCAAGGAAGGATTACACATCATTAAAGTGCACAAGTTGAAAGGGTTTGTTCTTCAGAATGACTTAAAAGCTTATGATCGAGTTAGTTGGATATACATCATATTAATATTAACCCACATAGGATTTTTCCCAGCTTCCATAGTTTGGATGATGAGATGTCTACAATTAGTGTCCTTTCAATCCTAATAAATGGTTCAATGCCCCCTTTTCTCCATGCTTAAAGAGGGTCACAACAAGGATTCCTATTTTCACCACTTATGTTCTTGTTAATGGCATAAGACTTATGCAAAATGTTGGTTGATGAAAAAAATAAGTGGTGAGTTCCTTGGAAATATTAGTACTTGATCCCTAGATATTACTCATTTGTTATTTGTAGATTATATTATTATTTTCTGTAATGGTTCTAGAAGAGATGTAGATAAACTTCTTGAAATTTTAAACCTCTTTCGAAAATCTTCTGGCATTCTCATAAATGACATGAAATCCATAATTCTATTTCAAAATTTGGATGATAGAGAGGGCCAACATCTCAAAGGTTTTTTCTTTCTGAATTAAAAAACTTAGACAACAACACAAAATACCTAGGTTTCTCATCAAGCCAAATTGCTACAATAAGGAGGATTGGACCTGGATTTTAGATAGATTGAAGAAAAGGTTAAAAACATGGAGCCATAAATTGATGTCCACAGAAAGAGGACTGGTATTGGTAAAATCAGTCCTTGAGGAAACTCTTGTATACTGGATGTCCTTGGCTTGGATACCCAAGTGTATTTGAAAATGATATAGAAGAATTTGCTTCAAGTTTTTATGGGAAGGGAATAAGGATCAATTTTTCCTTCCTTATGTTAAGTGGGATATAACAGTTTGAGGCTGGGAATTAAATTTTTCTTTTCTCTAAAAATTTGGCAACAAAATGTGGATGGAGGCTCTTATCCACATAGATCCTTTAAACCATGGTTGTTTATTATAAGTAAATTTTTCCGAGCTCACTTGAAGATTCTATATAAATACAAGATAAGTCTCCATTAAATATTTTATTTATCAGGAGAGGTTCTTAACTACTTTTAGCTAATTGGCTCAGGGCTAACATGACACGTATGCAATAGAATAAATGTGAGGATTGGAGCTAACACCTAGCGAGGAAGTATGGAAAGATTCCTCTTTCCCCAAACTCTCATCAATTATCTTCCAGACAGAGGAGTTTCTAAGATTTCCCATTTGGAAAACCCAACAAGTACTTCAATTTGGAGACAAGGTTGGAAGTCTCTAGTTGACTTTAGTTTGGAGGAGGAATTTTTTCAAGTATGGAATGATTATTTAGAAGCCCTTAGAGAGGGACATATTATATTATTAGAAAAGGACAATGAATTATATGGTCATTTTCACCTTTAGGAACCTACTTTATAAAGCTTGGCTACATTCGTGTTAATATGGTCACAGTAAATGAAGAGCCAGAATGGTGTTTGAAGATGGTTTTCCATTCTAAATGTCCAACAAAAGCTCATATTTTCATGTGGTTCATTTTATAAAATAAATCCCCTAATTATAATGTGATATAAGGACAATACAATATTGCTCGAGGGTGGTGTGCAATCTCTAAAATAAATGAAGAATTGGCTACACACCTTTTCATAAGCTACATATTCACCTTATAGGTGTGGAATTGTTGCCAATTTGTTTTGGGATAGTCTTATCTTTGGAATGGTTCTTTGGTAGAGGAATCACGGAGGAGTTGGAATTTCTTTGAAACAAGAAGACTTGTTAAATATTTACCCTTAATCATATGTTAGGGGATTTGGTTGGCCTCAAACAAGGCCATCTTTCAGGACACAACTTCTTTCCTTGATCATATTGTTGCTGAAGGACTAGCTATTTTAGTGTGCTATACTCAATCAAAAGAAATCCCCCTCCTCATTGTATTATTGTAGAAGCTCCAGATGTGAAAAAATCGTGGGTTTATTTCGATGGGGCATCCCAAGAGGAAAACCTCAGTAGTGGATGTTGGTTAATCCTTAATCTCTTTGAGAATCATTTTTTCACATAAAAATGGGCTCTGACACGGGCATAAACAATCAAGTTGAATTATTGGCATATAAATATTTGTTAGTTTTTTCTAAGGAAAAAGGATGTGACCATGTTCAAGTCTATGGTGGTTCTTTACTAGTGATTAATTGGATCAATGGAATACAACAATGTAGAAATAATTTTCTTTTTCCAATTATGCATGAGATTTTACAATTGAAACATTCCTTTTCATGCTTACACATTTATAGGAAGAGGAACTTGATAGCAGATCGACTCTTCAAAGAAGGTCTAAGTCTTAAGCAGGACCTATGGCAGATGTTAAAGTAGCAGGATAACATATTTTTTGAATACTACCACAGATCTTTTATTGAAAGACTCGCGTTAACCAAATGTTAATGAGAGTAGTCTACTATGTATTATACATTTCTATAGAATTATAGTTAGATATTTGGTAGTGGAGTGTTATTTTATTTGAAGGCAATTTTTTGAGGTGAAAATTTTCACAGCTTTTGTAAGTTAAAACTGTAGCTTCATATATGTAAGGGCCTACGAGCATAACAACTTTTGTTTTTGGACACTTGCTTGTGATATTTGAATCCATGAGATTCAATTTGAATACGCAGTAGGTTGTCTATATGAAAAATGTTATTTTTTATCAAATTAATATTGTGTTTTTCTTATATATATACAACAATGGAAAAGTTATTTTTTTTGAACATGTAACATTAATAAGCAATGATATTAAGCCGCAATATTGTAACATAAAAATCCCCATAATAAAGAAAAATTTGAAGTAAATCTCATAATTATTAATAATAATACATGTAAGGTAAAATACTGAGATCACTAGAAGAAAAGCTAGGTGATTATATTGCAACCTAACCGAGTTGTGTTAATAGGTGGAACATGTTATGAAACCTTAAATTCCTTTTCATTTATTGTAGTTCATTGTAATAAGTGTGAGGACTTGCTTCCTATGCATATAACACTGAGGGCCTCACAAACTTACTAGCCTTGGTTGACAATTATATAGATCATGTAGTACAAATCAATATTAAAACATATTAAATCACTGTCATTTTGACACCATTTCCGGGAAGGCACTCAAGGAGTCAAGTTTTCTCACACAAATAGTACGAAATATATTAGGGCTAGAAGCGACCAAAGCAGTTGTAATTTCCGATTTTAGTAACCTAGAGCCCCTTCATATTTTGCACTATATCATGATAAATATATTAAAAACATCATATGTAGGAAAAAGAAAAAGTTGTTTAAAACCCAACACTTGGTGTGATAGGAACCACTGACATGAATAGTCTCGCAAGCTAAAAAGGTAGACTGTTTGAAGACCAACTTTGTTCAAAATAATACAGTGGGGAAACCATCAAAAGGGGAGAAACCATAGAGGGAAGAAAATCCATTTCGGGAAGAATCACAAAGTTCTTAAGGGTCAAATAGAATTTAGAACCCTTAGTGAAAACATGGCCAACAAAGAAGTCAATGTGCCCAAAGAACAATTCTTGGTATCAATTATTTACTTAAACAATAAAATGGTGGTCATATATCAACAATCAATTATATTGATATGGAAGTGGTTAGATGTACCATTTCCAATGTCACAACATTAATTATTAATATTATTATTATTAGTCAAGTGTCTTAATATTAATATTTTTATGAATAAAGCTTTTTAAATCTTGATTGTGACTCACTAAGGATGACCTTAGATCACTAAGGTTGACATTTTTTTACTTTGGTCAACCATGATTGAATATGGTTGGATTATGAGGATGACTTTTAGTGAAAAAGGTCGACTATTGTTAAATATGGTAAAAATAGCCTTATGAATCATGCTCCATTATTGAAACATTGACTGTAAAAATTGACTTTGTTTGATTACATTCAACTAATGTGTTTGACTATGTTTAACTATTAATATTAATCACTAATAATAATAGGAGATTATGTTTGAGAAAAGTTAAAGAGTATTGAATATTAAACATAATCATGATTAGTCAAACATAGTGAAACATGGTCTACCAAGTTAGTAAACCAATGTGTTTTAAGGCATATTAATATGAATACTAATAAATATTTTTAAAGTTTGATTATGGGTGAGCATGGTTTAACCATGGCCGAACATAGATTTAGAAATTTGACTATGGTTGACCATAGTTTTCTATGATATATCATGGTTGTCTATATTAATAATGTGTGGCGACCAACCAATGTGTTTTAAGGCATATTAATATGAATACTAATAAATATTTTTAAAGTTTGATTATGGGCGAGCATGGTTTAACCATGGCTGAACATAGCTTTAGAAATTTGACCATGGTTGACCATAGTTTTCTATGATAAATCATGGTTGTCTATATTCATAATGTGTGGCTACCGTTGACCATGTTTTACCATCATAACCTAAGTTGACAATGCTTGACAAAATTAACCATTGTTGTCCATGTTGAGCATGGGTTGACCATGGTATTAAAGGTTGATTATAGTGACTATGATTAGCCATAGATGACCATGATTAACCATGATTGACTTAGGTTTCCCATGATTGAACATGAATGGCTAGAGTTTCACATATTTGGACATGGTTGACAATACTTTTATATGATATATTATGGTTGACCTTTTTGACAATGGTTGACCACATTCAACCATAGAGACCTTCATTGATTATGTTCGGCCATTCTAACTTTAGTTGACCTGAGTTGGACATTACGAACGGGTAGAGTGAGTGATTTTCTAAGTTGAGAGGGATGACCATGGTTGACCAAGGTTGACTATGGTTGACTAAGGCTAACAATGGTTCACTATGACTAACTAAGGTTGTGTATATTTAAACATGGGTAATAAAGAGTGACAATGATTGACAATGTTGGAAATGTTTGACCATATATAGCCATGGTAGAGTTTGTTTGTTTGAGATTACCTTCTTTTTTGCACATTTAAATTTAATGAATCAATAAAATAAATAATAAAATTAAATTTGTAATCTAAAACTATGAAAATGTATATTTTTTCAAACAAAAAATCCATTATATAGTTATTGCTGCAAGTATAACAAGAATGAATCTCTCCACCTGAACACAACCCCAATTTACAAACCCCTTTTCTCTAATAAGATGAATGAAAAAGGATGAAAAAGGATATATCATTGGTATTTTCATTGCATTCAACGCCATATTACTTTTTCTAGCAAGGGTGCAATATCTTTTTGTGCCATTTGTCTCTCTTAATGCTCATATTCTAAGAAAAAATAATTATTTATAATACGAGTTTGAATTATTGCAGCATTTTGCATAAGATGACTAGTGTGTCCTCCCTCCTCACCCATTCTTTTGTTCAATGAAACGTTTTGAATTTCTAACTTGGAATGTGGATAATTAAATGATCCATTTAATTACGATTAAAGAATGAATGGGTTTTAGCTTTAGTTTCCACAAATTTGTCAAGGATTAAATGGAACATGTTTGATGAAATTCTATTTTATTTGCAATGATGAAACACCTCTGCAAGTATTGTAAAACTTTTCAATGTAGAGGAATCCCATGCAAGGATGTTGAAGTTCTATCCATAGAGAATTGCAAGACATTTGTTCTCGCCGAACTAATTGAACTGGCTATGGAGATTCCAGTGTAATTTCTTCCATATGAGATTTTATCTGTAGCAAATTTCACAATATTCGGTTTTGCAGGCAATTAATTTTTAGGATATTTGGTATCTTGATCGTGTTGAAATTAATGGAGAAATCTAGTGTTTTCTATATTAATGTATTTTGTTGTTTTTTGATCCTATATTTAGGGCTAAGATCCTATTATTAAAAGA
>APFE030850473.1:0-59446 GCA_000404065.3 Pinus taeda
CAAAGTAACAACAGCTACGGTGTAACAGCAGTTACGGAGTAACAGCAGCTACGGTGTAACAATAGTTCTGAAGTAATAGCAGCTACGGTGTAACAGTAGTTACGGAGTAACAACAGCTACAGTGTAATAGCAGTTGCAGAGTAACAACAGTTACGGTGTAACAGCAGTTTCGAAGTAACGACCCCGGAGGAGTAACAACAGCTACGGGTAACGACAATTATGGAGTAAAGGCAGCTATGGTGTAACAACAGTTATGAAGTAACGTCAGCTAAAGTGTAACACTAGTTATGGAGTAACAACAATTACGGTGTAACCACAATTATGGAGTAACAACAGCTATGGTGTAACAACAGTTATGGAGTAACAGCAGCTACAGTGTAACAACAGTTATGGAGTAACAGCAGCTACGATGTAACAACAGTTATGGAGTAACGACAGCTACGGTGTAACAATAGTTATGGAGTAACAACAATTATGGTGTAACAACAATTATGGAGTAATGGCAGCTACAGTGTAACAGCAGTTATGGAGTAACAACAGCGACAATGTAATAGCAGTTATGCAGTAACGGAAGCTATGGGGTAACAACAGTGAAAATGACAGTGCTGGTGTTACTTCCTGCTCGCCATATTTCTTCGTTGTTCCTGCAAAAGATAAACAATTTTTAATTTTTAATTTTTAATTTTTGACAATTTTTTTTTTTTTAAGAACAGAGTGAGGTTATCTTGTTTTCTAATGACCATTAAATCAGATGAAGCAGAAAGATTTTTAACAAAGGCATCTTTAGAGGCTGGATGGTGATATAATTTAAGACGGTGTCCGTTTACCAGGAACGAAGTATGGTTTTCATCTATTGTGCTTAGTCTAACCGTTCCATTGTCAAACACTGCGTCCACTTGATACGGGCCCATCCAGCGAGTGCAGAGCTTGCCTTTGAAATCCTTAAATCTTGAGTCATACAATAATGCCCATCCCCCCACCTGAAACACCTTGGTTTTGATGAATTTATCGTGCCATTTCATTCTCTGCTGTTGAACAACAGTAGTTCTCTAGACAACCACTGCTTGAATTTCATCCACTCATTTAGCTATTCCAGCTGGTGTTTGTAGGCCTCTAATAAATATAGGCCTACTTCCAAAGCTGTTCTGAGTGTGCAAATCTCAAATTCCACCGGAAACAAGGGATATTTTCCATAGACTAATTCATATGGAGAAAACCTTGTTGTATTCCGCCATGTTGTTCTATATGCCCAGAGAGCTTCTGGGAGTTCTATGCCCAATCCCAGTGATGGCTTGCTACTATCTTTGTCAAGATATTTTCCAATACCTTGTTTGTGCTTTCTACCTGTCCATTCACTTAGGGATGATAGGGGGTTGTCACTCTATGCTTGACCCCATATTTCTGCATTAGCTTTTCTATCATATGGGAAGTAAACTATGATTCACTGTTTGATACAATCTCCCTTAAAGTCCCGTACCTGGCAAAAATTTCTTCAAAAAGGAAGTCTTCCACCACTTGCTCTGTTGCTCTCGTGACTGCCTTAGCTTCCACCTATTTAGTTACATAGTCGGTGCAGACCAAGATGTAAGTCTTCTGATGTGAAGGTGGGTTGAAGGGACCAACAAAATCAATGGCCCATTTCTCGAATGGTTCGAGGGTTGTATAGGGCTGCAGAGGCATCTCATCTGCTTTCCCAGGTTGTCCCATCCATTGATAGCTATCACACCTTCGCATATAATCCTGGGCATCACAGAAGATGGAAGGCCAGTAATACCCCATTTGCAGTACTTTATGTCTTGTTCTTTTTTCTGCAAAGTGTCCCCCACAAGGTCTGCCATGTGCAGCTTTCAGTATCTCGAAAATATCATCTCCTACTACACAACGCTGAATCTGCTGATCCACTCCCATGTGGAAGAGATACCCTGCCATCCATGAGTATTTGGTACTGTGGTGAATGATCTTCCTTTGCTCCTTATAAGATAGGTGACGAAGCACTTTACCTGTAGCCAAATAGTTAGCAATATCTACATACCATGGAGCGTTAGCAAAAATTGCAAAAATATGCTCATCCAAAAAATCATCTTCAATTGGTGTTTCTTCCCCATCACATTCTATCCTAGATAAAAAGTCTGTGACCACATTATCTTTACCTGGTTTATCTACTATGGTGATATCAAATTCCTGTAACAGTAACAACCACCTTCTAATTCGACTAGGGGTGACAGGTTTGTTCATTAAATACCTGATGGCCGCATGATCAGTGTGCACAAAAGTAGGATACTTGGTAATATAATGTCGAAACTTGTTGATGGCATAAACGACAACAAGAAATTCCTTCTTAGTCACTGTGTAGTTTAATTCAGCAGGAGCCAAATTTTTATTAACATAGTAGAATGCGTAAGGTACTTTATCTTCTTGTTGTCCTAATACTGCACCAATTGCTACCTGACAAGCATCCATATGAATGTGGAATGGTAGTGCCTAGTTAGGTCCTTTAAGGATTGGAGCACTGCAAACTAACTCTTTAATTCTTGTAAACACTGCATCACAGTCTTTAGTCCACATAAATTTTGAATCTTTAGTTAATAACTGAAACAAAGGGTGTGCTACTTTTGCAAAATTTTCTATGAAACATCTATAATACCCATCACAACCAATGAAATTGCGTACATGTGTGACCGTTTTAGGTGTTGGAAAGTGCAGAATTACCTGTATCTTTGCTGGATCCATTCTGATTCCTTCAGTTGAGAGTAAATGCCCCAGGATGATTCCCTCTTCCATCATCATGTGACATTTCACTGTACTCAAAGAGATGCATGCTTGTATACATCTTGCAAGAACTTTTTCCAGGTTTTCCAGTCCTACTCTGAATGAGTCCCCATATGGAGTAAAGTTGTCCATATAGATCTCAACACTATCATTTATCAGGTCAAAGAAGATTCCCAATATTTCCCTCTGGAATGTTGTAGGAGCATTACATAGGCCAAAAGGATGGACCCGGTATGAAAATGTCCCCCAGGGGCATGTGAACGTGGTCTTGTCTTGGTCCTCAAGAGAAATCTAGATCTGGTTATATCCACTAAACCCATCCGGAAAAGAGAAATACTTCTTACCAGCTAATGTGTCCAACACTTGATCGATAAATGGCAAGGGGAAGTGATCCTTCTGCATCGCCTTGTTCAATTCTCGATAATCTATGTAGATCCGCCATTTGCCATTCTTTTTGGGGACCATTACCAGTGGTGAGACCCATTGGTTGTCTGAGATTGGGTAGATGAAGCCACAACCAGTAACTTCTGAAGTTCTTCTTTTACCACGTTCTTCAATGCTAGGTTCATCCTCCTTTGAGGTTGCCTTATAGGACGACAATCCTCCTTGATGTATATGTGATGGGTGCATAAGTTAGCCGGGATTCCCTTCATATCTGCATAATTCGAGGTGAAGGCCTCCTTATGTTTTTGTAAAAAATCTATAAGCTGCTCCTTCTGAGATTCTGACAGGTTCGGATTAATGTTCAAGGTTTTCCCAGGTTCCAATTCTACTTGTATACTTTTATGGGGTGCATCAACAGGTGTTTCCTGTAATCCTTCTGTTGTTTCCATACCTTCCTGAGTCTCACAGCTCAGGATGGATTCTAAGATCTGTCGGTTTGGTTCTGAACTGAATGGGGATCATCCATGAAAGAAGTGATCACATCATCTTCTGATCCAACTTTCAATTGTAGGGCCTATCCAAGAGTAAGGACAGGTCATACTTCTTCATCTTCCGTTCCATCCTCTACTGCAAATGCAACCTTCTTATTGCCTGCTGGTTTTATAGGTGAATTTGGTTCTGCCGGTGGATACAACACTAAATTCTTAGTGTTATGCCCGTTAGAAATGACCATATTCCCTGAGCGGCACCCAATATAAGCATCTGTAGTGGCCAACCATGGCCTTCCCAAAATTAGGGGATGACCACCCACTAATGCCTATGTATGTAATACCAGGATGTTTATAGGGTAATGCCATGAGTCTATTAAAATTGTCACATCCTCCAGCTTTCCTACAAGTTTAATTGTAGATCTGTCTGCTAATTCTAGGACTATAGGTGTATGCTTTAGATTACGAAGTCCTAGGATGTGCATGGTTTCAGTAGTGATGACATTGATGGCAGCTCCCAGGTCTACTAACACATTTGGAATCTCTACTCCATTAATATGTACTGTCAAGATCGGGTTCCCCGGATCTCCATATTTCACCGGCATATATTTTCCCATCATAAAATCTAACAACTTTCCCATAACATGTATAGTGAGGGGATCTTTAATTTTCTTAGCAGGTTTCTTAGAACAATATTCTTTAAGTGTCTTTGCATAGATTGGCACATCCTTCATGGCTTGTAGTAAGGGAATTTTAACAAATAAATTATGCAACTCTCCTAGTAAATCAAATTTAGATTGAGGACCTAGTTTGCTCATGATTAATCTCTCTAGATAAGGTGGTTGTGAATGATGTTGTTTGACAGGAGGCGTCTGGGTTCGATCGATTTGGTTTGGCTCTTCATTGACCGGCTCTACCTCCCTACCTTCACTATCAAGCTATTTAATGATAACCGGAGGAGGTGGGACATTAACTGTCCAACCTGATCGCAGATTCATTTCGTACAGCTCTACAGTGGAGATACTATATGAACACAGGTTAAGAACATTAGCTTGATGAGCTCCCTTATTGTTAGGGTTAGGGTTAGGCTACATTGGGAGTTGTGGACAGGCCAGTTGGTTACCAGGAGGCACATTGGAGGGCAACTGAAGTTGTTTCCAGGGCATCTACGATGGCATTTGCTGAGGAAACTGACCAGGAGTGGATCCTCGCCAGGCTGGAGCTCATACTGGCTTGGGGGTTCCACTGCTTCCAAGGTGGGTACTGGCACTGCAACCACATAGGAGGATAAGGCATGGTTTGAGGATTCATATTACAATTATTAAAATACTGGGATGGATCCAAGTACATACCTTGACTTCCCATCGGAGGTCGGGGTTGCCATGGCTTCCTCGATCCCATGAGATACAGTTGCTCCGTGTCCTCCCCTGTTCCTTGAAACACTGCTTTCAAGCCTGGTAAGGAAGGGCATGAGTTGGGCGTATGGTTGAGCTCGTAGATCGCACATTCCTCTATGGTATTTAGTGGACATTCCCTCTCTGGATGTTTCTTCCTACATTTTGGACAAAATACTACCATCGTCCTGTCTACCTCTAGCTGCTTTTGTTTTACTTGCAAAGTGTCCATCTGTGCTGACAAGGTGTTGAGGATATATGTTCTCAGGTTATCTAGCAAATTTCCCATTTCTGCTTTTGAAACACCTTTGCCAGACCCCTTTACTGAACGAACCCCCTGCTTGTTTCTCGCCAGTCCCCTTGAGCACTAAATACATAATTTGCAGATGTCTTCGAACTTCTCCTTGGAGATGTCTCCCTTCCCCACAATGTTTAATAGTTCCATCGAGTCTTCTTGAGGGGACTGAAGGAGGATAATCTTTAGTATTTCCTTATCTAGGTCAAAGTGTCCTGACCTCTGTAAGGTGTAGTTGAACCTCTCCACACAATCTTCCAAGCTTTCATCTTCTTTATGTGCGAACTTAAAGAGTTCCTCCTTAATGTTCCAGGATTTACAGTAATCCTAGTATTTCTCCAAGAAAGGTGTCTACATATCTTCCCAAGTAGAAATGGACTTTTCTCCAAGGCCCATGAACTAGTGCAGAGCCATCCCTTTTAGAGTGGAAGGGAAAATCTTCAACTTCTAGGCATTCGTTGTGTAGTCATACCCCCGACCTACTATATCAAACTCAAATAGAAATGTGTCAGGGTCTTCAGAGATAAGCCCATGGAAAGTTGGTAAAGCTGCCAATGGAATAGGCTTTGTAGGCGCATCGGTTCCTAGATCTCCAATAGGGAAATCGATGGTGGAGTTGGTAGGAGCCATGAATATTTTCCAATAATCACTGGGGATCTCAACAGGCTCTGTAGAGGGTGGCTGAGGATTCTTTATTACCAGGATTCAAGCTGCTTTAGTAGCACTTCCCTTGTCTCTTGGCAATGTAAATATATCCTTGACTCTTTCTCCTGTGGCCTGATGGCTTGATCCTTCGGCTGCAACTCCCTTTCCTTTACCAGAATGGTCCGATTCTACCGATGCTCTGCTTGCAACTTCCTCTTCTGTTAGCACCAGCTCAAGATTCTTTGACTCAGGTCCACTGTTGGATGCTTCTTCCACGGTCAGAGGGACCTGTTGTGTTGAATCACCACAGAATGCTGCAACCGATACTCATTGTTCCACTGACTTTCCTTCTGACTTCACCCTTCTTGCTCCTGGTTTCACAGCTACGTGAGAAGATGCTTCAGATTCAACCTTTGCTATGATCTCTTGTATATAGGTTTTTCTTCCCAGCTCTGATCTTCCCCTTCTTGGGGCTCTCCCTCTTCCCCTTTTATTGGGTTCTCTGTTCATACAAAAGTTGGGTTGATGGGGGGTTTTTGTATGAACCTACAATGCTTCGACCCTGGAGTAAGGTTTCAAAATACCGTTCCTTCCCCAAGATGAAGGACTCAAGGAAAAGAAAGGTATTTATAAAAAACCTAGGGTTTCAAGCATGGAGCAGGGCGTCAAAAGACTCCTCCCTCCCCATGAACAAGAACCAAAAACAATCAAACGCCACGGGAAACCCTAATATTCCAGATCTGAGCAGGATAAAAAAACTATCCCTCCCTAGGGTAAGACTAGGGTTTTCCCCCAAGAAAGAAAAGACATACAGGTTAAGAAAGAAAAATAATTCCAGCTCAAGGCCTGGATCAGGGCGTCAAAGGACTCCTCCCTCCCCAGGACAAGCGAATGGCCCAAAATAATCAGAAAAAACGAAAAAAAATAAACAAACAGAAAGAGTGCCTACACTCAGGACCTGAAGCAAAGTGAGAGAACTCATTCTCTCCCTAGGATGAAATTTGACCCTTTGGCCGGTCCAGATCTTTGTTTGCACCTTGTTAGCCTCCCCGGCAATGATGCCAAGATGTTGGTGTCCAAGTAGGGGTGATTATCTACCTGATTCTGACATTAATCTTGTCAATTTGGGTGCATATCCTTTCAAGGCAACGTGCAAGGTATATGTAGGGGGAAAGGCGTGATCTTTCCCAACCAAGGGTTCTCAGTTTTAGATTCAAACATAAATGCGAGATTAATCAAATTACAAAACTGTAGAAATAATCATAAACAAAAAAGTATTGTAATAGCAACACAAAATATCAAATCACACACACAAACAAAGACACAACACCTGATCAGAAGAGTGGGCCCAGCTCTCTGATCAGGGCTGCGTTAACCACGAAAATGATTAGAAGAACAAAATGGATGATCTTTTATTAATCGGTAACAGAAGTTTACAATGCTGTTGGGTGAACCCCCATTCACAGGATCAACTTGCGTTTTATACACCACGAGGGAGATTAACAGTTCTCCCAAAAACATAGCAACTGTAGATACAATGATATACATTGGTTGGAACGGTATCATCATTAGATGCCTGGGATAGCAGGGCGGCTCCAAGAATAGTTCAGGGCATCTGTTCTCCGAGCTATGCGACCTCCTATTGATCAGTCGTTACCAGATCTGTTGCAATACGCCGAATTGAGGGTTCCTGTTCTCATGTTGCAGTCAAATACATAGTTTAGTTCCACAAATTGGTAAACTCTATACGTTTTACTTCATTAATTAAAATATACCAATATGACAGTAAGGGGGGAATTTACCTTGTAAGTTTAACATAACATCATGGGTAAATAAGTGCAAAAATAGAAAAAAGGGTGATGGAAATAGGCAAAAAGGTGGCCCGATTTGGCACCCAACACTCTGCTCAACTTTGCTCAGCTCTGTTGGCTCTGCTCTGCTCAACTTAGCTCCATTGAACCATGAATAAGAAGAATTGATTGAGAATGTGTCATACCATTCTCCACTGACCTGAAGTCAGTCTTAGAGTGTGTACCACTTGTCCCAGACCAGAGTCAACCAACCCAAAGTCAATGTCATAGTGGGTACCACTCCTACTACTGGTCCCAGACCAGTATCATTAGTCTCAGAGATTGTACCACTGGTCCCAGACCAATCTCAACCGACCCAAAGTCAGCGTCATAGTATGTACCACTCTCACTGGTCCTAGACCATTCCTCCACTGACCCGAAGTCAGTCTCATAGTATGTATCACTGGTCCCAGACCAATCTCAACTTATCCGAAGTCAACGTCATAGTGGGTAAAACTCCTACAACTAGTCCCAGACCAATATCATTGATCCCAGACCAATATCATTGATCCCAGATCAATGAAGGTCATCCTAGCATAGGGAGTACGACAGATACAACTATGTGTGCATCGGTACTACTATGGTCCCTATCCTCATTTCCCCGCTCATTGATCAGGTGAGAGGTACTTCCCATGAGTCCCAGACTGCATGGGTAGGATACATCGACAGGAGAACTAATCAATCCTATTCTCATAAGAGAACTAATCATCTTACTACACAAACGCCATGGAGAACACATCATCCAGGCCTCACAGGAGAACTAATCATCCTACTACATAATTGTCATGGAGAACACATCATCCAAACCTCACAGGAGAACTAATCATCCTGCTACGTAATTGTCATGGAGAACACATCATCCAAACCTCACAAGAGAGCTAATCATCCTACTACATAATTGTCATGGAGAACACATCATCTAGACCTTACAGAAAAACTAATCATCCTACTACATAGTTGTCATGGAGAACACATCATCCAGACCTCACAAGAGAACTAATCATCCTACTACATAGTCGTATCCAAACAGCTCACTGAAGAGCTTTCGTAACCAGTCTGCCTCTCAGGTAGCCATGCTAGCAGCAATATACTCTGCCTTGGCGGTGCTCAAAGCCACCAACTTCTGCTTCCTGTTCATCCAGGATATCAAAGCAGATCCCAAGGAGAACCAGCACTGAGAAGTGCTCTAGTGATCCTTCACATTGCCTGCCCACTGAACATTTGAAATATTCCAGGCAATGTATCTCAATCCATGAGAGATTATGCCCTGAAGATATCTCAAAAGATTCTAGGCACCAATCCAGTGAAGCTCAACCAAATATGAGATCACCATGCTAACTGCAACACATATGTCTGGATGAAGGTTCTCCAAGAACATCAATGTGAATGATTTTATGAAACTCAGAGGCATTTCCTAAATCTGGTCCGACATCACTACCATATAACTTCTTGAAAGTTAAGATCCTCGAGGTAGTCATAGGCTTGTAGTTTATCTTTCCACATTCAGAATATAACTCCCTCTGTCTCCTACAAATGAGAGGGTCTGCACCTATCAGACATAGGTGCCGGTATGAGAGGTCTATCATCCACAACCTTCGAGTAATGGTTTGGGTTGATTTCACTCCTAGTGAATCTTAGCTTCATCAGATAGCTATTGATCCTCTCATACTATGCTTGGGGTGATTTGCTTCAAGCCATAGAGGGCTTTCTACCACCTGCATACATGAGATTCCCGATCATGAATCTCAAACTCAGGTTTTTCCAAACCTGTGTACCTGTGGCATGAGAGGAATGGTCCCCTTATAAGATTTTCCTTCAGTACATCTTAAACATGTACCTTCATGTTCTTTTTGAATTCAGGCATCCCTATCACCATTTGAGTCACAGACCTCCAGTGTTGTGTCAATGGACACAATTCCCAGTGGACTTCTAGTAACTTGATACAACCCTAAACTCAAAAACATCTTTGAAAAATATATTTTCAAACATGTACCTTTCCATCGATGAATGCCACCCTGTAACCTTTGACTTCCATTGCTGAAATGGGCACCAGGTTCTTCTTGCGATTAGGTACATAAAAGAGATTCTGTAAATGAATCGAGTTACCCTTATTTAATTTAGGGGTAACATTCCCTATAGCCTTTCCAGAATAGGTGGTATCGGCTGCAAGTATAATCCCACGATTATCTATCTGATGAAGTGCCTGGGGTTCCTTGCTTTCTTTGAAGAGTCGACCATTTCTCCTTGATGAATTGTATTACCTGTCATTCCCTTGACCCTGGAATTATTTGTTTATCTTCATCAAAAGAAGTGTCTCTGCCATTTAGACACTCCTTCGCATGATGACCGAACTTATTCTAACCAAGGCATTTGTCTTTCCTTCCACCCTTAGATCTGAACTTCCCAATGAAGTGATCTTTAGGTAGGCCATCAGAACCTTCTCCTACACCATTCTGATAATATTCTCTACTTCGACTTCACCCAGGGTAAATTTGAAGAGGGATGAGGAACCCATTGATCCTTTTATCTTGTCCCAACTGTCTTTGGTGATTGCTCTTTCACTCTTTCTTGAGCATTGTCTTCACCTCAGATCTGATACCATGTTAAGTTAGGTATGTTCTATGCTAGAGCAATTTATTTTAATTTTCCAATATCTTTTCCAGATTAGCAATCACATCAACATTAAAGTAAACTATAGATAGAACTTAAATATAAATCATATAAGACAAGCCAATACAAGAGGACACAAGATGTGGTGCTATCTAGGGACAAACCCCATAATGTGGGGAAACCCTTGATCAATTCCTCTTTTATGTTCTTCAAAGTTCAGCAGAGAAAGTGAGAGAGATAGAAAATTTACAATAGAAGTCCATACTTGACTTTTGATATCGCGTGAGATCAGTTGAAGACATATTGCTTCAACTGATTCTCTAAGGTGACTCCTTCACCTATCTTAGTGTTGCATCTTGTCCATTTGTTACACCTTGTTACTGAGTTGCTCCCATCTACTTCCATCATCATGTTGTCTCATTCATCATCATGCTGAGACTGACCATCCTTATCATTCTCATTATTGCTTCATGATTCCCAGACTATATTATTTCTTTATTATGCTGAAGCATTAGAACTGCTTCTCCTTATAGACTGTAACACTGCTTCGTATGCTGAGACATATAGATCCAATTCATGCTGCTCACTGTGAAGTATTCTTGTTCCCATCTATACCACAGTGATCATCACCGAGACTATGGGCTATTTGCTATAGGAGTATTCAAATTTTTTCATCTATCCGAGATAGATATGTTGAGATGCTTAGGCTTCATCCTTTCTTTGTTGCTCTCTCCATACAAGAATACCTTCAATCTACAGGTATGCTGAGAGGGTGACCAACCTTGGTTCTATTGCTCCTTAACCCATCCGAGGAGGCAGCTTGAACCCTTAGACATATCTCACCTCAATGCGGATCCAATTGTGGCTTCCTTCTTCATGACTATGGCTTCCATGCGTTGACTATAGCCACACCTCAGGACTGCGGCTCCTCTTATTCGTGATTGCAGCTCCATGCGTTAACTGTGGCTACACTCTATGCATGCGGGATTATGACTGTGGCTTGACTGTGGCCTTCTCTTTATTACTGCGACCACCATCTATGTGGCTACCATCTACTGCAGCTACCATCAATTCCTACGGGATTATGACTGCGGCCTTCTATTACTGCGGCCACCATCTATGTTACAACATGTAAATGTCTCTATAGGTATCTCCATTACCAGCATATATATGTTACAACATGTAAATGTCTCTATAGGTATCTCCATTACCAGCATATATATATTTATATATATATATATATATATATCTTTGTTGCCTTTGTGTATATAAGTATAAGGTCTTTTATGTCTACGTATAGATGTCTCCATAGACACGAATTAGGACATCACGTTGACTGTAACTGGGGCTTCATCTGCAGCTAAGGAATTCTTCATTAGTGTCTCTCCTTCACCAAAAACCCAAGACGTGGAGAGGAGATCACTTGAAGAGTGTGTCCAAAATGACTTCAAGTCCTCTTTTATTTATACTAAAACGTAGGTGATGAATAGACACGTCTATTGGGCTTCTGAGCCTACTCAAGTTGCTGGCCGACTTGACAATTTGATTTATAACATAAATAAATTCATAACTTTATGAATACTTCGGAATCGGATGATCTTTAGATCGATCCTACACCTCTCGATGAGAGGGATCCAATAAAAATATCAACTGCCATAAATAAGATGATCCACATGGAGTTTGGCCCTAGTTGCCAATTTTAACATTTTCACAGGCTTCAACCTGTTGGTGACTTCATGCACCAGCCTAACACCCCCCTACCTCTCTATAGAATAATAAGAGAAGAATGGACTCTCATACCAAGGAAAATGGTCCACTTTACAATGATATAGAATGATGTAGAAGAAGAAGACACACTAGACCGTAACCCCAACTATGACACAACCTCCTAATGATGATCCTATACCTCCCGACACTGCCTCTTCAACTCTTTGCAAATAGACACTTGTACAAATTTTAAAAAGATGATTTTACAATGACTCTATACAATGATTCTTTTACAATGTCTATATGCAATGCTACCCACTTGAAGACTTCATGTGGTGAATTTCTTGTTGTTGTTATGCACCTTGATTGCTGCTCTTGTCATGATACCCTTTCTAATTCTTTAGAACAGTAGATTATGCATTGATTCTTCTCTTGATGAATATATAATACCTCCAAAAGGTCTTTAAAGAAATACCCATGACATGATAATAGAAAAACTTACCTCATCCTGCAGAAAATATGTTAGTGCTAAACAAAAACAACAAATTAGAATACAAAGAAACTAATGCAATTAAGAGATGAACATGCATATACAAAATATAATTACCTATAGCATACCTCTGCTGCATCATTTTGCTGCACCTTTCTCTTTGCTGCCCTAGAAAGTTTGGTCCTTTGCACCCCTTGAGAACACTTGATTTTGTTTTTCTTGCCTTCTAGGAGAACGATATTTAATCTGATGTATCTCTGTGATTTCAGATCCCCAACATGTGATCTTCAGTCATGTAGAATCTCTCTGAGTCTTCTTTCCAATGCCACAGGTCTGACCCGATTTGGACTCTTAAAGACAAATTTATGCCCAATCTCTCACAATGACCTAATTATGGACTAGTTCAGTAGAGTGAACTTGTACGACGTACCACGTCTCACTGTTTCCTCCTTCGGCTCTGAAATTGATACACAGAAAACTAATATCTGTGCACTATCCACCATTTTTTACAGAATTCCAATCTTCTTCTCAGAGAGATATTTATGATGATTTTCCCAAGGTCACTTCTTTGAGATTAAATTCGGTAGCCTAGAAAAACTCTAAGTTCCACAGATCATATCTCTGAAAATATAGCGAACCAAGATCTGAAATTCGGTCAAGACATTCATCAGGATTGCAAATCAAATGGGTTTTAATTTCAGAATCGAAGACTTCACAGAAATGAAGTTATAGTGAAAATGCCACGATCACTACATTTGGAGGATATATGAGATTTATTTTTATAGAGTTGAGAGGGGCTTCTATAGAGAATGTTGGAGGGATTTTAGGAGCTTAAAAAATTATTAATTAATGACTATTCAATGACCAAAACCAATTATGAGTGCCATGCCACAACCCCATAGGGTTTTAGCCCACTGACCGGGGTTACTAACTTCAAACATGAATATCTCTCAAACTGTGAAGAATTACTTGGTGTGCCATATATCAACGGAAACAACTCGACGAGTAGAATCTATCTAGAAGATCCTTGACTCAAAATAGAGTAAGTTGTAAAGTAAAAATTCCCTTGCAAGATAAGGGTAGCCCCTGGTGCTTCTTGGGTTGACATCAATGACAACCTTAGATCATCTTTAGATCAACACTTCCTCTGAGAATTTTTAAATGAGGGTGCAATGCTTCGTTGAGGTTGATATCAGGGCAGTGACGTAGGCAATAAAAGCAATAATTTCATATCAAGGGGATCATACTGCACACGTTGTGATCTCATTATTGATCCTGGATCATGGAGGTATGTCTTAAATGCGATTTATTCCTTGGCATGATTGGAATAAAAAGATAACAATAATGGCAGGGTTTAATAATGATTATAGGGTTGTCTCTTTTAATTTTAGTTTGAAATCGTAGATTGAGAAATGATTCACCCTTCCCCTAAGTTTAATGCTACGACCGTCAAATAAAGTGTCATATTAATTGCCATAATTGTTAAACAAAGGAAAAGGCGATATACCTTTTGTGTGACGTATGTGAGGTGATGTGGCGAAAAGGGACTAGCAAAAAGTTACCAGCAATATAATTAATTCTGGTGGTGATGTGTTGGTTATGTTAATTGATCCTGTAGCACGATGTTGATGAATGCTTTTTTTTTTTTTTATTGTAGCGGACAAATTTTCCTAGGTCACTGCTATAGGTTGTCAGTTGTTACACATGTAACAATAGATACAATTGCTAATACTATTTCTACAACAATTTCTTATTTACACTACTCTTTACAGATACTTACAAAAATTTGAAAAAAAACAAGAAAATACTAAAACTTGTAACAACATATTGTAAGATGTGTGTGAGATGAATGATGTTGTTACAGGAAGAAAATAACGTGTAACAACTGCCATGGCGGTTTTCAACCATCATAATTTTTCTACCTATGCCCTATAAGAGGTTTTCACAGTCAAATTCTTATTTACATTTTTTTATTACATTTTTTTTCTTTTTTATATTTTTTTACTCGGTCTAATGGCTGCCAACAAGAGTTGGTTTTTGGTTTTTACACTTATTGGAAAATTAAAAATTTGGTAGCACAAGAGAATTTTCCCCTGCCCCTATAATTTGAAGATCAAGATTTTGCGACAATGTTGACGAATGAATCCTTTGAAGCGGGTTTTTTTATATAGCTGAATACGATGCCCATTAATGAGTAATGGTGTCCTAACACTGTCAATGGTAACTAAATTCACAGCCCCATTGTCAAAGGCTGTGTCAAATTCATAAGGACCTAGCCACCTGGTGCAGAGCTTCCCCTTGAAATCCTTGAATCTCGAATCATATAATAGAGCCCAATCTCGTTTTTGAAACTTCTTCTTTTTAATGAATCTATCATGCCACTTATCCCTTTGTTGTTGAATGATGTTTGTTTGTTGAATAACAGCTAGCCTTTTCTCATCTAGCTCATTGAGTTGATTCAACCGTTGCTTCTGTGTTTTTTCCAGATTTAAGTTCACCTGTAGCACTATTCTTAATGTCTTGATTTCGAACTCTGTGGGAAATAAAGGATTTTTTCCATACACTAATTCGTATGGTGAGAATCCTATAGTATTCCTCCATGTAGTCATGTATGCCCACATCGCCTCTGGAAGTGTATAAGCCCAATTCCTCCTATGGCTGGCCATAATCTTGGTAAGAATTTCCTCAATAACCTTCTTGGTGCTCTCCACTTGGCCATTTGCTTGTGGATGATAAGGTGAAGTAATCCTATGATAGATGTTGTATTTTTAAACTAGCTTCTGAATCAAATGAGATGTGAATTGGGCCCTCCATTTGTCACTATTTCTCTGGGTATCCCAAAGCGAACAAAAATTTCTTCAAACAAAAAGTCTGAAACAACCTGCTTTGTAGCTCTAGTCAATGCTTTTGCTTCGACCCATTTTGTGACATAGACTGGGCAGACCATGATGTAGGGATTTTGCTGGGACGAAAGGTTAATTGGTCCTACAAAATCCAGGACCCATTTCTCAAATGGCTCTAAAAATATTTCAGGTTGTAATTGCATTTCATTTGACTAGAGTGGTTGATCCATTCTCTGGCAGGTGTCACATCTGTTCATGAACCTCTTAGCGTCTTGAAATATTGTGGGCCAATAGTATCATGTTGAGAGCACCTTGTATCATGTCCTCTAATTTTCAAAGTGTGCTCCACAGGGTTCCTCATGACAAGCTCTAAGGATCTCAAATATTTCATACTCCATTACAAAATGCCTGATTTTATGGTCTGGCCCAATGTGATAGAGATTTCCCTCAATCCACGAATATCTAGCATTTTGTAGGAAAATTCTTCTCTTTTCTCTAGAAGATAAGTATTGTAGAAATATTCCTGCAACAAGATAATTAGCTATGTCTGCATACCACAGTGAGTGAGTTGAAATAGAGAAAAGGTATTCATTTCGAAAATAATCTTCAATAGGCATGCATTCATCACCAACAATTAGCTTAGAAAGAAAACCAACCACTACATTAGCTTTCCCAAGTTTATCTAGGATTGTTATATCAAATTCCTATAACAACAATAACCATTGTGTAATCTTACCATTAGTGAATGGTGTATTCATTAAAAAGAAAATGACAAAGTGTTTAGTGTGTACAAACACTTGTTATCCCGTGATGTAGTGTCGAAATTTTTTGATGGCATGCACTACTGCAAGGAACTCTTTTTTTGTCATACTGTAATTGAGTTCAGCTGGAGTCAAGTTCTTGCTTATGTAATAGATAACATATGCCTTTCTGTCCTCCAGTTGGCCCAATACAATTCCCACAGCAATATTAGATGCATTTGTAGATATGTGAAATGGCATACTCCAGTTTGTTCCTCGCAAAACAGGAGTTTTTGATACATAGTTATTTAATTCCATAAAGGCTTGCTCGCACTTCCCTGTCCATACAAATTCCACATCTTCCATAAGTAAGGAGAATGAAGGAGATGCAGTCTTTGAAATTTTTTCTATAAACCTCCTATAATACCCTACATGACCCAAAGAATTATGTACTTCTTTCTATGTCTTGGGAATTGGGATTTTCAAGATTACCTCTATCTTAGTAGGGTCTACTTTAATTTCGCCAGTAGAAATAAGATGTCCCAGCACAATCCCTTCATTCATCATCATGTGACACTTTACAGTACTCAAAGCAACATTAGTCTGCACACATCATTCTAATAATTTTTATAAATTAACTAATGATGCTTCAAAGGCATCACTGTAAGGCGTAAAGTCATCCATGAAGATTTCTAGACAGTCATTCAACAGATTCGAGAAAATTCCTAGTATTTCCCTTTGGAAAGTTGTTGGCATATTATAAAGTTCAAAAGGAAGAACTTTGTATGTGAACGTTCCCCAAGGGAAGGTAAAGATCCTGATCTTCCGGGGTAGTCTGTATCTGCTTATAATGACTAAACCCATCCAAAAATGAAAAAAAAAATCTTCTCAGATAGGGTATCGAGGACCTGATCTATGAATGGCAGAGGGAAATGGTCCTTTTGGGTGGCTTTTTTGAGTTCTCTATAATCTACACAGACACTCCACTTGCCATTATTCATAGGGACAATTACAAGTGGGGATACCCATTGACTATCATAAATTGGATAAATGAAGTTGAAATTCATGAGTTTCTGTAGTTATTCTTTCACTACCTCCTTTAGTGCAGGCTTCATATGTCACTGCGGTTGTCTAACTGGATTTTATCCATCCTTTAAATAGAGGTGGTGACTGCACAGGTTGGGATGGATCCCTTTCATGTCTGTATAATCCCATGCAAATGCCTTTTTGTACTTCTGTAACAGTTGTAACAACAATATGTTTTGCTGAGTCGTCAAGTTGGATTGACATTTAGATATTTCCCCAATTCTATTTCAATTGGACTATTGTTGATGTTTGGATTGGTATTCATCTGTTCAAATCTCAAGTCTTATACAACATCTTCCTCCCCTGAGTCCTCAATAGAAGTATAAGAAAGTGAATTACTAATAAAACCATTTATGATATCATCTTCTATCTCATCCTTGAAGTACTGGGCTTTCTCGAGGGTGAGAAGTGGCTGGGAGTAATATGATTCAAGTTTGAATTCATCCCATAAGGGGTTTCCTGAATGCATACTTGGTTTTGTTGGGGGTAGAGGTTAAGGTTCTTTGTGGCATGCCCATCTGAAATTATCATAGACCTAGACCTGCATCCCATAAATGCGTCTGCAGTGGCTAGCCAAGGCCTCCCCAGAATCAAAGGATGCCCCCCCCCCCCCGTGTTTGATTTAGTTTGTAAAATAAGGAATTCATTTGGATATCTCCAAGAATCTACTGTGATCATTGCGTCTTCTAACACCCCCTTTGGTTTGACACAGGACCTGTATGTTAATTCCAATATCATAGGTGTGTGTCTTAGTCTATGTAACCCCAATGTAGTGAAGAGTTCCTTAGTCATTACATTAATGGCTGCCCCTAAATCAATCAATATTTTGCTAATGGGCTTGTCATCGATGTAAATAGTGACCATGGGATTTCCTATATCATTATATTTGGTTAAGAGAGGTTGATTAGTCATCAATTCGGACAACTTTCCCATCACATGAATAGTAGCGGGGTCCTTAGGCTTCCTCCCAAGATTTTTAACCAACTGATCTCTTACTGTTTTTGCATAAATAGGCACATCTTTATTAGCCTGTGGTAGAGGAATCTGTATGTGTAAATTTTTTAACTCCCTAAGGAAATTAGATTTTTTTTGTGAAGTCATCCCGCCTTCGGCTAATCTTTGGGGATACATAGGATCCTTTGTTATCTTAGTCGAGTTAGTTGTTACAGGTGTATCAAATTTACTTGAATTGGCTATTACATGTGCAACAGTCCTTCCCGAGTTAGTTGTTACAGGTGTGACAACATATTCAAGATCTGTGGTATATTGCTTGGGTGACTCACACTCTTCTTCAATGATAATAGGAGAGTGTTTTGGGTTAATCACTCTCCCTGACCAAAGATGAATTTCATTACATCCAACATGAGTGATATAATAAGTCTGAAAGGTAGTTGGGGCTTCAATGTTTTGGGTTGCCTTATTGTTTGGGTTAGGGTTAGGTTGCACAGGTAATTGGGGTCATATAGGAGGTGTAGCAATAGGTGTTCGAAGATGTGGTAGCTGTAATTGTTGTTGCACTGGTATTGCAAGAGGGGCTATACCTAGGGAATTTCCTCTCCAGTACTGAGTCCAAGGATATGGCTGAGATGGAGGGTAATGGAGAGGTGGAGAGAGAGACCACTGGTTCCAAGGTGACAAATACTATGTTGGAGAAGGAGTAGAATATTTCCCAAGGAATTGTTGAGAATTATATATATTATTCCATGGATTAAAAGAAGAGAAATATTGAGACATACTCGGGGGTCGTGGTTGCCATGGTTTCCTGGATCTAATGAAATAGGAAGAATGAACTTCCTCGCTTGATTCTTTGAGCACGGCTTTCAGTCTAGGGAGCTCCGAGAATGGCCTGTAGAATGATCTAGATCACAAATGTTGCACAAGTTGATGTTGTTTACCCTGCATTCCTTCAAGGAATGTTTCTCCCTGGATTTCAGGAAGAACCTAGCTAAAGTTGTGTAAGCTTCATCCTATGCTTTCTTCACTTGTACCCTCGTTATTTGAGCATATAAGGTACCGAGGAGATTAGTTTTAAGGCTTTCAAACAAATTTCCGATGCCAACTCTGGTCACACCTCCATTTGCAGATTTTTGTATTCTGACATAGGCATCCTGTACCATGCTTCTTCCTCTCGATGAACCTCTCGAGAATCTTAGGTAGAGATTTATTATATCATCAAATTATTGTTGAGATATGTCTCCCTTTCCTAGTAGATTCAAGGTATCAAGGTAGTCATCTCTCATTGCCCTTATAAATATGGTTTTCAAGATTTCTGGATCTAAATCACTATGTTGAGATCTCTACAAGTTATATGGAATCGTTCCGCATAATCCTCCAAGTTTTATTCCTCCTTTTGTGTCATCCTAAATATGTCTTCCCTCAGGCCCTTGGTCCAACAATAGTCCTGATACTTGGATAGGAATGTAGTTTTCATGTCGCCCCATGTCCGAATAGTAGCAGAGCCTAGTCCCATAAACCATCTCAATGCTACTCCTTTTAGAGTAGCGAGGAACAATTTCAAATTTTAAGCATCCGAACTATAATCATGGCTCCTACACAAGACATCAAATTCATACCAAGAAGGTGTCAGGGTCTTCTACAGTCATTCCTTGAAAATATGAAAGAGCTCACAAAGAAATGTTTTTCATTGGAGCTTCGCCCCTTATATTATCTATTGGGAACTCAAAGGTGGTAATCGTGGCATCTATTTTGTTTTTGTTATTTTTTATTTTAATCCCCCATTGTTGATCCTCCTGACTCTTGCTATGGTGAGTCTCCTTCTTCAGACCGTTTAGGTCACTGTCCTGTGGGTGAAGATTCGTGATATAATAGCTTAGGCTGCTCCGAGGCTGGGTGTTTCACCGTATTACCCGAATTTGGATACTAATAAGTAAATGAATGCTCTTCTTATTCATACCCTTGGTATTTCCCACAGGTTTCCCCTTGGCCCTCAAACCTAAGGTCTTCACCACTAGTTTCTCCCTGTTGTTCTTGAATTGAGTCTACGGTTTTTGGAGTGGGTACACTAGTTTTAGGATGATGAGGTCCAGAGACATAGGAACCAGATGATTCTGGCCTTACTATGGGGGTAACATATTTTTGTGGCCTTTGTTTCTCATATCCCTCTATGAGTTTGACTGTTCTTTCTATGATTTTGAGATTAGCTCCTGAATAAATGTTTTTCTTCCTAAATCTGCGCTCTTCTTGTTCCTTTTATGACCCGTTTTTCCTGTGATTTATTAGAGTGGTTGTGTTTTTGGTATCTCTGCTACTCCTACACCTTACACATGGACCCTATGTTTATTTATTTCACACCATAAGTGTGTTAGCTTCTACAGTGGTGAGCCCACTCAGATATATTAGAGCGATGCATAGGTTCTTACCTCTCATCTTACCGCCCAACGGATGTAAAGCTGAAAACACATCTAAAGAAAATCCAAAAATTTCACACACCCAAAGTGTCCTAAGGATCGCAATGGTGAGTCCACCCAGATATGTTAGAGTGATTCGCAAGTTCTTACCTCTCATCTTACCGCCCAACACTTGTGCACTAGGAACACTATATTAACTAAACACACTTGGATGACTGTACCGTCAACTGCCTTCCCCGACAACGACACCAAAATGTTACACCGGTTTAATCATTGTTAATTGACTGAACCACAACCATTTAATTGTCAACCAAGGTAGGTTTGTTTAGTTCAAAGGTGTCTGCACTATCTGTGCTGATACATAACAACCAAGGATAGAAATAAAGAATAGAAAGAAATTCGCTGAACTGATTGCAGAAATTAAACACTCATGTTCTCCAGGAATGAAATCACACTTCATGTTTTACCAAGAAAAGGGCACACCACACATAATATCAATGACTGAACCAACTGATCAACTATTACAACTTAATCAATCATGTGTAACAACATATCATAAATCTGAAAAACAAAAGTAATATGATCTATGAATTATACAACGACAAAAATGACTTCACACTCACTAGAAAGAAATAATTAATCTACTGCTACAAATACCACTGCAATCCCTGCTAAAGAGGAGGGCCCTTCCTCCCTAGCAGGGTGCAGGGATGAATTGAGAACTAGTTAGGAATTCAACACAAAATCTGTAAAAGCATCACCAACGATGTTATTCTATTAAAATAGTTGTGAATTACAGAATCAAAATTACGATACTATATTTTGTTGCCTCCTTGTTCCCTTCATGGAACCAAATCCTTTTATAAAGTTTACATGCCCAAAATAGGGAACAAACCAGTGATTAGAATCTCACGATTCTCATGTTGATCAATATTAAAATAAAATAGAAATTGTTACAATTGGTTTCGAAATACAAGGCCTATTCAAGTTACATCGTTTTCTAAAATCATAACCGCCTAGATTCTTTAACGGCCCACAGGTAGTTCATGCTTCTTGAGAGTTGTCTCGTGGAATAGTACCCACAATCTTTGACAATTACGGTGTAACAACAACTAGAGGTTGAACAACAACTTGAGGTGTAACAAAAATGATCTGCAACAACAAATCCTCAAAACATATTTGTGAATTAAAAGCACAGTTGTCCAACCTTTAGCCTTGACTTCATGGGAAACACTTGAAAGAAAAAGAGCCAAATAACTTCTTCCACACTTACCCTGGTTAGCCATCAAAAATATATCACTTCATTCATATTTAACAAAAATGGAAAAATAATATGTCACAACAAGAGTTGCTTCTTATAACCAGGAAAAGTGATAATTAGGACATAAAGCTCGTGGATTCAAAGGTAAAATGGTCAAAAATGGGGGAAAGAGGTATCTAAAATATGCCCAAAATCTACACCCAACAACAATCAATTCACCATTTGGTGATTTATTTAGTCTCCTTTGCTAACCAAAAAATTCATTCCCTCTCTTGGTAATTCAAATTTCTCTATATTCGTTGTTGTCCCTTATGCTCTCTCTTTTTCCATCCTGAAATATTCAAGCAAAAAAAGCCCTCCCATGTTGTTCAAATACCTTTTATTTGATTTGGATTTAAATAGGAATGCAACAAATTATAGATATAACCATAAATACAAACATGCAGTAGAAATAATACTTCACTTCATTAATATCAAATACTAAAATATGCTTACAAACAAAATGGAAATAAGATTAGCTCGGGTGATGGTAGCTTATCTCTGAGAAGAGATGTGGCGGCTACATGCCTCTGAACTGTGTTACGATGAGGCTCAAAGGCCTATTTATTGTTGAGAAACAATGGAAAACCCTAAACATCCAAAATCATAACCCTAGGAGATGAAGCGCCAAACTATGGGCCTCGTTTGGGTAAATTGGTACATCAACTTCCTGGGGTTGTAGCTTTGGCATACGATCTCTGTTTGACGCACACAATACCGTGTTAGAAAGATCTATCCGAGGAATACAACTTTTGAGTGAGAAACATTGGTGTATAACAAATGTTTCTCCCGGTTTTACCAAAAAAACGTCTTTTAGGGCCTCAAAACGGTTCCGGAAGTTTAGGACCCGAAAACTGCCAAAAATAGTAAATTGTGCTACAAATAAGGAAACTGAAAAACTGAAAGAAACAATAGTGGGGGTCCAAGTGGAATAGGTGGGTGGCCACCAATATCCACCTAGATCATTATTATTTTTGTTGTGTCTTCCCATGTTCCTCATGGAACATTCTTGGGTGTCTCTTCATATTCCTCATTGAATTTTCTGCATATTAATGTTTATTCTAGGAATTAGTAACCCCGTCCTTCTTGAATATGTGTCCCATTACTCAACCCATTTTTATTTTTATCAAAATGTTTACATTGCATACAAAAATGTAGATAATTTTGCGTTGTCACAAACCCCTCCCCCTTTGGGTAACACCATCATCAATGTTAAATGACACATATTCGACCATAAAAGACACACTTGAAAATAGTCATATTGTTCATGGATATTTATATACCCAACCCTTTACAATATTTACAATCTTCCATACATTTTCTTCAACCAACAAACAAAAGATATGATAAACATCAAGTTATAGTTCAACCATCTTTCAATGGTCCTCTTTGTAGTTCTCAGATGCTTTAGATGTGTTCAATCCAACTTGGATTTTTCCTTTTACTTGGAGTGTTTCCTGCCTCTAATGTCCAGTGTAATAATCCTCACGCTTCTTGTTTTCTCTGTGAACAGTTACCAACTCATTGTTTCTAGGCACACTCCCAATGTGCTTCTAGTTCTAGCTTGCAATGCTAAAGACCAAGACAAATTTATTCCATGACCTTCCCTCTTCTGCTTCCCAGTCCCTCAGACAATCCAATCACCCCCTTCTTTGCAGTCACTCACCTTCCAAGTTCAACAATCCCATTCTCTGATTCCCAGTCCCTCGAGTGACCCATTCCTTGGCAATGTTTCCTCGCATCAGAAGTTTCCAAAACCAAGGCGTACCCCTATCTCAAAACTATTATATTGATCATAGCATGTTTTATGGAAATCAATGGAAATTATTAGTTACCAGTGTCCTACAATGACCCTGTTCCTAAATTTTTTTACCAACATACTGTTGCATGCTCCAATTCCTTTTGTTGCTTCTAATAACACTCTTGTAGCCAACTCCAACCACCGAGGCTGGGAAATTTCTATGCTTCCTACATCAAGAAGAAAATTTCCATTAGACTCAAAAAAAAGAATTGTAATAAATTCATATCATACCTCATTGGTAGCTCATCAATAAGGTGACATTTGCAATTCTCTTTGATTCCTATCACAAAGAGTCAAATTAGCTCCAAAAAAAAAATTGCTACAGATTTTACTAGTAACATTTTTTACTATATGCTTTCGTATTTAAATTTTATTAAAATTTAGATGAAAAACAAAAAAGATCAATATTTACCTTAAACCATTGCTTCCTCCTGCAAAATTTCACTTTAGGGTTTAACTTCCTCTACCACTTCACAATTAAGGATTTCCAATTTGGGGATTTTAGATTTAATGGGTTTGTGTACTTACTATATATAGAGATTTTTACATGTAAAGTAGGGGAATCAATTGTTGAATTAGATCCAATCCCTATCAATGGTCTTTGTTTTCTTTTTTAAATGGCTATATGTTTTGCGGTGTGCCCTCTGTAACATGACACACTAGTGCTCCCTATGTAATACAACGCACTGACATATTAGAAGACTCAATTATGTCTAGTTTGTTAATCGTTTCCCCTGGTGTAATATAACGCACCAACGTGCCTTTTGTAAATAGCATTGTAAATCATTTCAGTGTGTTTATCCTTAAAAATCACACCATAATAATTTAAAATTAATTTTCTATGACGATGCACCTGAGCAATTAAATGCCTAGTGTGTTTAGTGTTCTAAACACACCGGTGCGTTTATTTAGATAAACACACCTGTTACCAACCTTTTTGGCTGAAAATATTATTTGATTTATTTATAAAATATATTTAATGACTTCTATATTGAATGCTACAAGTTTTATATTGATAAAAAATGTCTCAAAATGTCTCAAGTAACAAAAATAATCATCGACACAATGATAGCACATAAAAAAAATAGAGAAGGAAAGTTCTTTGTAAATTCTTTACAAAATTAATATGCTTGAGCTATATGTAAGTTTAACTAATATGTATTGGTTGGTGAGTGTCATGCAGAGGCACAAAATGAACAAGGTTGATAATATTATTTCTAATCTAAGTGCATAAGAGCGTAAAACCCCGATAGAAAATTTGCAGAATGATGAATCAGGTGAATGAAAAAAATATTATTCAATATGTTTTTGTTTTTTTAATATACTTAAGAATATTAAATAAGATGTTTCAAACAATATATTAATTCATATATGTTTAATATTCAACACAGATGATATGTAATTGTAAACTTGAAGGTTTTTAACAATTTGCAAGTGAAAATTATATGTGTATTGGGTAGAGGATCAATTTATTAAACACATAAAAAAAGTGAATTTAAACACAGTTTACAACCCAAGAGAGACAAAATAAGCATATATGAAACAGATAACACAAAAAAATGATAAAGAAGTTCACCCCTTGTTGGTTTTGTGGGCCCTGACCCAGGTTCAACGTTAGTCAGCCAAACAAATCCCTACACTACTAGCCCTTTTGGCATCAGCTCGCAGAGCGCGGACCGAAGTCTCACCCGAAGAAGTATGGAGGGATGCTGGAACCAAAGTTCTGCACCCTGAGATGGTTGTGATGTCAGTTTATACCTCCTTCTCCTGCCTTCACGCATGTGGCTAAGCTTTAGAGCTTATCGTTCTACCTTTTATCCCGCCCTTCAGTACCTCTGTGAATGCATACGGTTGACCTTCACACAGCCCTAACCCACAGTTTAGGTACTTTCGCACTGCTATGATGATGTATTGTATAGGTTCTTGAGTTATCTCAAGTGTTCTGCTTATTCTACCAATCAATTACAATTATTTCTGCGTAAACTGATATTCTTACTTGTGTTCAATTAACAAATATAATCACATAAATTCGCGCATCAAATAAGCATTGTAATATAACCGAGATCATAACGCAATATAATCAGATGCATTAACAGAGAATTAAATGCATAGTAATTGCAGAATACTTCTCTTTATTGATATCTTCCAGTTTAATACAAACTCTATCCACCCTTCGCACACAGCTGCAAGGGTCCACGCACTCAGTTGTGGAATTCCACCCTAGGCCTTTGCGCACTCAGCTGCAGAGCCTCTTTCTACACTAAGACTCGAGAACACTTAGAACTCCCTACCAAAACTTCCAAAGCTACCTAGAGCTTAATTACTTAGCTCCTTCTTATACAATCCAATGGTCCGCAGACCATGGGTAGATCTTTACCACCGACTTAATTCTTTACAAAATAAGGGTAGGTAACCCTTTATGATTCTTGACACCTTCGCGCTCCACGACCAAAAAATGCGGAGACTTTACAACTTTATTACAAAATTGTTCCAAAACATGGGCTTTTAGCCCCAAAACTACTCTTGGGGGAACCCATTCCCAATAGGCCCCCAACACAAACATGGTGACTCACCCTCGAGTCACTCTGCAGGCATGGAGATCTTGGCACGAAGACCTCCCAGCTCGACCTGTATGATTTCCACTTCGGCGATGCACTGCGCAACTGCCTGCTTCACTTATTCAACCAACTGCTTTGTCGTTGGTCTTGAACTGTCAACCTGAAGCTTTTGCTAAATTGCCTACAAATCCTCATTATCCATCGGGATATCCTCAATCTCTTCCTCCTCCAGCTCCATGTTAATATTTTTTCCCTTTTCCTATGCGACGAGCTTGTCCTTCTGTGGGTTTCTTCTAGGCGACGAGCACATGGGTGTTGCAACCTGCTTGCTATTCTTATCCTTTTCATTCTCCTTGGTCGGGGTGGTCCGTGGTGACTTGGGGACTTCAGCTAGTACCTCTGCAACTTCTGAAGCAACTCCTTTTGCCTCTATAACAACCTCTGGCACAACTCCCTAGACTGTCACTTCTTTGGTGTCCATAGCTTCTGATCCTGGGTAAAGTTACGGATGAAATTGTGGTCAGACTCTGGAAATCGATCAAAAGCTGGGTAGTCAAGAAATTCTTCAAATAATGTGCAAATCATGCATGTCTGAGAGCTCACCAACTCAATGCTCAAAATTCCAAGTGTTTTTCGTTGGGCCTCCACATGTAATTTATAGGCCATGTTGAATTCAAATCTGATCGTTCCCCCCAAATTCCATTCATTAATGCCAGATTGGCGGCAGATTTTCAAGGATCTTACCCATTTCATCTTAAATGCTGGTCGTCTACTCCAGTTGGCCACATTCTCATCATCAAATCATGAACAATGTCTTTAACGTCACTTTCCGGATGACCTGCCCGATTTTTCCCTGGGTATTGCAGCTCTCTTCACATTGTTGTAAACCTTGTGACATCTCCTTATTCCATGGAATCCCTTGATCGCGCAATTTCCCAACCCGAGCAGTGTAGTTTATAGTCCCGTGCCTCCTTTCCGCTGCCTAGAGCACTAAGACTATGCTACCTTCATATAGTCACTTGGTCAGATCAACAGTGTATGGCTTTAGTCGGATGCCATTCACCTTTCCTGGGAAGGGATCTCCATTCAATTTAACCAACTGAACTGCTCCACCATCGATAATATCCTTAATGAAATAGGGCCCTAACCAGTGCATCTTGAATTTCCCTGTAAATTTATCAAACTTGTTGTCATATAACAAAACCAGTTCATTTACCTTAAAGGTGTGTAGTTTAATGTGTCGATCATGCCATGTTTTTTTGCGCTACTTTTGGACCTGTTGGTAAAATCCAGCCAAAAACCTTTTTTCCTTGAGCTCAACAAGTTGTGCGAGAGCCTCTTCCAGGGCTCTGTGATCCGTCATACCTGTGAGTGCTGCTATCCATAGACTAGGCACAATGTATTACATTGGCATCATTGCTTCAACACCATATACAAGCCTAAAGGGTGTTTGTCCAGTCAACTTTTTGCATTTCGTTCGATAGGCCCATAGTATTGCGGGTACGCGCAAGTCCCAATCATTCCGCTGCGCATTGCAAACCTTGGTCAGTGCGTTCTCTAGTACCTTATTGAATGATTCCACTGTCCCATTAGCATAGGGGTGATAAGGCGTGCTTTTCTAGTGATATACCTGAAATTCCTCTGTTAGTGCGTTGATTGTTTCATTTAGAAAGTGCGTGCCACGATCACTCATCAAAATCTTTGGACACCCAAATCACATCAGTACATACTCAAAGAGAAACTTCGCAGTGGTCATGCCTGTGCAGTCCTTCATAGGTTGTGCCTCCACACATCGATTCAAATACTCAATCACGGTGATAATGTACATGCACCCATCTTCTTTCCTTGATGCTGAATGGTTCCCACAAAATCTATTGCCCATTTCTCGAAAGGTTGTAACATCATTTGTGGGTATAGAGGTATATCATCTCTCTGCGATGGCCTACCAGTCCTTTGACACATGTCGCATGCCCTATAGTATGCTTTTGAATCTTGATGGAGCGTTTGCCACCACAACCCTGTGCGTAGAATCTTCTGTGTGGTTGCCCTTCTTGCATAATGGCCTCCCGCAGTAGCCCCATGAACGTCCACGAGGATACTACTTCTTTCAAACTTCAGTACATATCATCGCAATACTTCATAATACCCCATTTTATACAGATGTCTGGCAATGATAGAAAATTCTACCGTGCGCACTACTAACTCCTTTTTTTGCTGGGTGGTGTAGCCTTTTGGGGCAGTTCTGGTCGTTAGGAAGTGTATGATGTCTTCAAAGTGACCATCCGCGATGTGCACTACAAATAGATGCGTGTCAGGTAATCCTTCCTCCAAATTAGTGGGCTCTTCTCATGTTTCGATGTGTGACAGATGGTTTGGTCTTGTGTTCAGTCATCCAAGCTTCACAATAACTTCAAAATCATACTCCTGGAACAATAACAACCACCTGCAAATTCTCCCCGCTAACACAGGCTTATTGACTAGGTATTTCAACGCAGAATGATCCATATACATCTTAAAATGTCCATCCAGTAAATAGTGTCTAAACTTTTAGAGCACTTATACCATTGCTAGTCCTTCGTGCTCGGTCATGGAATAGTTCCTCTTAGCCTTGGAGAGCCTCCTACTTGCAAATGCTATAGGATAGCCTAATTCTCCGTCACCAGCCTGTGTCAGTACTGCTCCCAGTGATATACATGATGCGTCTACATGTACATAAAACTCCTCCTTCCAATCTGGGAAGACTAAAATCGGCATAGTGACCATTTTTCCTTTCAGCACATCCAAGCTTTTTTTACAGTCCTAATTCCAACAGAATGTGACATCCTTTTTCAACAACTTCTCCATAGGCGCGGTGATATGGGCATAGCCCTTGATAAACTTTCTATAGTACCCAGTATGTCCCAATGTTGCACGCATCTGTTTCGCACTCCTCAACACCACCAGGTTAATTATCACTGCGATCTTCGTGGGATCAACCTTCAATCCCTATCTACATACCACATGACCCAGCAGAGTCCCAAAAGGGACACAAAACAAACATTTCTTCAAATTGAGCGCAATCTGGTAGCTTCGACACGTATCTATAATTAAGTGCAAAATTTCCACATGGTGTTTTACTAACCCAAACACAGTCCAGTCATCAAAGTACACCTCTAGAAAATTATGAATGAAGTCTTTGAATGTAGCAATGACTATGCATGAAAAAAATCATAGGCATATTCTTTAATCTGAAAGGCATTACGATGTACTGAAAACATCCCCATTCAGTCGTGAAGGTCATATTTCTTCTATCTTCAGGCGCGATTTTGATTTGATGGTACCCAGAGAACCCATCAGTGAAGGAGTATGCTTCCTCGCCACCTACATTATCCAATACCTCATCAGTGAACAAAGTCGGGAAAGGGTCATGCACGCAAGGGTCATTCAGCTTCCTGAGATCTACGCATATCCTTATTTCATCCTTTTGCTTCTTTTTCTATACCACCATTGGGCTCACGCAATCATATTCTTCTACGGGCTCAATGACGCCTGTCGCAAGCATCTTATCTAACTCTAAGTGGACCTTCTCCTTATACTTTGGATTGAGATGGTAAGGTCTTTTCTTAACCAGCTTTGCATTGGGTTTTAACGTGGTCTTCGTAACGCCCAAGTCTCCTATTATTCCCTTTAACTCTGTAAACTTGGTAGGGAACAAATATTTGTATTCGTGGAGAAAGTCGACAAACTAGTAATTTCCAATCCTCACGAATTTGGAGTCTGCCTCCCTGCCAATATTTACCTGTTTAGTTTTCGGCGATGTGGTTATATAAGGATTCTCGATCTGCGGTCCCTCAACCTCGTGGTGACCCTCTGTTTCAGGGATGTTAATCTTTCTAGGGTCCTCGTCTTCTTCTTCAACAATCACGTTATAGTATTCCATCACGTGGCTCAACTGAGTAGTCCAATCGAGTTGAATCAGATCTAAAGGATCCTACGGTATCCTAAAGATCGATGATTTAACTTCTTGTAGCGCTTCGTTAATACAGTCAAACCCATCTTCAAAGCTGAACATCATTATGATCCCTTTGCACAAAATATGCCATTCTCCGGTGCTATGGCGGAGCTTTGTCTCCAAGTACCAGTTCATCGGGATGACATCTAAGGTGTGACAAAGCAAGTGCACCCATTTAGGTTGGGGCTTCGCTCCATAGGTCTTAGCCAATTTGGCCAAGTGTTCATGCGAATCATCCTTCCCGTCATACGTGTTCATCACTCATACCTTCGACTTCCCAAAGCGTGATGTCATCATCCTCCTATACTCGCGCCAATCATCAAAACTACCTTTGCTCATACCCCGCCATCTCGCGGGTGTAGCGCATAGTGCCCAGTCTAAAGCCTGGAAGTGTTGCTTCTCTGGTACTTCCCTCTCAAATGCATCCAAAAACACATCCACATCATTCAAGTGATCATAAGTGGGAAGATTTCATACCTCTGACGACACACAATGCAGCGATCGAGTCATCATGTTACAGCTTAGCGTAGTTACCTCATGTAGCCAATTCTTCCAGCGCTCTAATTCTTCATCTGAGTTTGAGGTGTAGGAACTCTTACGATCCCATGTAATTTGCCCATCCGCTGTTAGATTCACCCCATCTTGGTTTCATGTTGTTATCTTATATATGTAGTTCAAATCGTCATCACTTTCGTAATCGTACATTGGTTCAATACAACGCGATCCTTCTACAGGATCTAGGGGTACTATTACGCGAAGCGATTTCGTTTCAAATATCATCTTTCGCTTTTTTAGGTTGATTACCTCATTCATGTCAGTAGCCCAATCGATGCCAAGGAGCATAGGTTAGGGGTTGTTGTCATCCACAATTTCTATTACTTCAAAATCAGCCAATGCGCTTGCGCCTTCAATATTTACAGTTACTCGCTGATTTTCCATCCTTAACTAAATCAGAGACCACTGCAACGTGGGTCTCCCCATCCACTCCCAAGTCTGATTTGGCAAAACGTTTGCGTCTGGCCCCAGATTCAAAATAACCTAATCCATTTCATATTCTCCTATTTGCGCAGTGAGTCTCATCTCATTCCCTGTCCTTGCCTTATGCTTACGAATCTTTTGTACCATGCGTGGTTCCGGCGTATCTATTTATAAGTTCCTATAACCCCTTCACAATCTTGCTATCGTGCATCAACTTCATGCAGGTCTCTAAAAAGGTCGTAAGCATACAAGGGTCCATTTCCTAAATAGGTTTATCCAGGCTCCCTGAGGTAGAGGCCTCAACGAAGCTTTTCTTTGCTTCCATGAACATTTCACGTTCACGCTTCAAATCAAATTCAACCTTCTTCTCTAGAGCTTTGCAAACCCATGCGTTGTCTTCAGGTTGTTTCCCCTTATTGTTGCCCGTTGCAATTCCACTTCGAAACACTATATTCATATTCGAATCTTCTTCACAAGGCTTAGCCCTCATCATCTATAGGTTCTGAGTCAGCTGCGGAGGTAACACCCCTTTGTCGCGTATCCTTACTATTAGTGTAGGAAAGTCCTCAGTCTCATGATCAAACTAAGTGCAATATTTGCACAACTGACACATTGGGTTAGTGCATTCACAAGCATAGTGTCCTGGTCCTCCACAATTGTAATAGATCAACTGTCAACAACTTCTGCTAGGTCCTCCTTCACCTCGGCCTTGTCCACACCCCTGAAAGCTTGTCCGCACCATCCCAGCACCCTGGTCAGGAGGTCGTGCTTTTTCCTGAACTCTATAGGTGGGTGTTCTATCCATCATCAATTCATAACTTTAGTAATTGTGCTCATCATTCCCTACCGACCTACAGAAGTTGTAGAATAGTTGTTGCGATGTTTGTACAAACTTCTGCAGTAAATTCCAATTATCAGTCGTATGTTTCCCTACTACTTGACATATAGTGCACCACAACATAGGCCCCATGCTCGACCCTGCTTGGGCTTCAGGCCTCAAAGGCATCAATCCTCCTCCTGCAATATAGTTCACAAATACTAGGCAGTGGTCTTTGTCATGCCCCTGACCTTTACATTTCAGGCACCATACCTCTTCGCGCGCCTCTGGCCAAACTGTTTTGTCCTGCTTCAGACTTTGCATTTCGAGGCAAAGATTTTTCAACTACACATGGCTTTATTGGACCCCCAGATTTAGATCTTTCATCATTGTTTCATGCAGTCTTATTGCAATCTCCAAGGCCTCTGTTTGAGTCATAATCTCCTGTTGTGACACCGTAACCCTTAGGTCAGGCAGGAGCGAAGCCATGAACCACTCGCGGTGCTGCCCATTTGTTAAATTCATATTAGCTTCACAGATTTTACACTTTAATCTTTGATCCAAATCCGAAGGGGTCTCACCTAGTTTCATCACGATTTCCTTGAATCCCACAATCGACTGTGCCTCGGATTTAGGTCTACTGAACTCTTTATTTAGTGCAGTCTAGATCTCTGCCAACACAGTGTTTGGGTTATCATTAGAGTACTTGATGTACCAAGTTAGCACGCGATCCTGAAAATCACTAACCAACATTTGCTTCATCATGTGATCATCTGTGATGCCCTGAGATTCCCATATAGCTTTTACGACGAACCAGAACTGGTTCAGGTCCTCATTTCCCAAGCCCTTGAACAAAGGCAACTTCACTGAATTCGCCATGTTGAACTGTGGTGGAGGTGTTCGTGGTGTGGGCAAAGTCGCAGGTGATGGTGGTGAAGTTGGAGGTGGTGTAGGTGGAGGTGGTAGTTGTGGGAACCCTTGTTTTATTAACTGAATTTCACTTCGTGGAGAAGCTTGCGCTACTCCCTCTACTGTTGGCATTATGACACAAGTATTTTCCTTTATGGAAACTCTACAGGTCAACTTGGTTTTGATAAGAGGCTAACAAGAATATTTAGAGGCAATAGGGTAGTGGTCCAGAGGACCAGGAAGATGGAACTAAGGTCTATTGATTAGAATAAAGAAGTTGAAGGAAGAATATGATGTAAGAGAAGTTTAAGAGATACACGCAGGTTCACTTAGTCCAATCAGTGTATACACGCAGGTACTCAGAACAAAAATAGTGTATAACATACACACGCACTCCCACAGAAGGAAAAGCGCGTACATGTTGAAAACCGTGGTTTTGGTCCAAGGTATTTGGTCCAAGGTATCTTTGGACCATGATATTGACCCTAGGTATTTAGTTTGAGGTATTCGGTCCATGGTATTTGATCCAAGGTATTGGTCCTAAGTGGATTCGGTCCATGGCATTGAGAAAGACCAAAAAATATATAAAGAAGAGAGGATCATAAGGTCAAATGTGCAAGTGAATAAGATTCTAAGGAATACTTCTATCTAAAGTATATCTTATGTTGCAGGGTTATGTTTGGGACTAGATTTGAAATATTTATGTGCACCTTGAGTTCAATATTGGATCAGGATCATGAGACCTAAAATGACTTATTCTTGAATGATCTGATATTGGTTGAGGCTAGATCTGATGTTTTCTATCTGTTTTATTCGTTATCTATCATAATTTGGGTTTGTCTGAAGTCTGGAATTGCAACAAAGTTTTAAGTCAATATTTGCAGATCTGTACGCAGGTTCGTCTTTGCAAAAGAGTGTATACATGCAGGGTCTGTTCTTTCAAGTAGCGTATACAAAAGAAAGGCTTGATGTTCAGAGATGACTTATCTATTAGATCAGTATTGCCGATTTATTACTGCTGCTATTTTATTGTTGTCTGTCAATGAAGTCTTCTTAGATCTGAATGCATAAGGAGGTTGATATTTGATTGATTGTATAAGTGAGAAGAAGTGTTTTCTATTTCCTACCTGTGTAAAGTTCTGTAAGTTGGCAGTGGATGTTTAGTACACTATTGGTTGGTACAATTTGTGATTCAGAGATTTTATGGTTCAAAGTCTTTAAAGGTATACATAGGTTGGGCTGAAGGAAGTAGCATATACATGCAAGTTTTCTTCATTGAAGTAGTGTATATAGTCTGACACATGAATTTTTGAGGTTTCAGATGGTTTTGAATGTTGATACAAGTTTCTGGGTTCAGCACAGTGTTTTGATGAGAGTGATCTGATTGTTTCAGATTAACTGCATGTTGGTTGATGAAGTTTGAGTTTCTAAATTTCTGATGGGTTATTGACGAGTCAAGGTCTTCATATGTCTTGATATGTGCTAGGAGCATCCAGTCTAAACATTCATGAAATGTGGTCCTTGGTGGAAGAGTGGAGTTTTTTGTAGGCTAGTACCTGCGTACTAGTAAACATATTGGCTAGTACAAGAGCTAGGGGATTGTAGCTCCCTTCTAGTAGAAGCTAGAGAAAGAGAGAAGGTTGTAACCTTCTACAGGTAGAAGCATGCATACTGGTATGAGCCTACACCAGTACAAGATTGTAAACATATTTTCTTGTTATTAAAAGAAGACAGAGATGACAACAGCAAGTGATTTGCACCCACATTGGGTTTCCACCTTAAATATTGGTGTTCATGTGTGTTGCTTATGTGTAATGGTTTATTATATTTATACTGCACATGGTTATTGTTTAATGATTGATGAAGTATTGATGCACTGATTAAAGATCAAAATATGATGAATTAACTGAATCATAAGTTTACTACATAAATGTTGGTTGCCTTAAAGACAGTTGCGTGTACACGCTAGTTCCCCTCTCTGAAGTAGCATATATAAATCTGATTATGAAAAAAGAAAAAATCTTGATATGATAATATTGATTCACCCCCCCTCTCAGTGTTACTTCCAACATCTTCGTCACTCAAGGGAGGTGAAATCAGTGGGCTATATTCAGGACCCTTTCTTCCTTCGTCCCTGTAAGTCTTTCCACTTCGCATAGCTCCGAACATCAAGGTAGCTGCATAACCCTCTTTTTGCACAATAACATCTTAATCCAAGTTTTTAAAAACTTCAAATACTTACCTTGCGGACCTTTGAAAAAGCGCCTCTCCACGTCACTGTAACTGACTAAGGTATCGACCGCGAATTCAATCACAAATCCTCCTATGATATGACTGAGCCAATGATCGACAGTGTGGACGATCTTATCCTCAGAGGCTTCTAGTCTTTGCACTAACTCTAGGGTCCAGATAATAGGACCTTCAAGCCTCCACCTTCCTTGGCTATTCGCTAGCTTCGCGATCCACTCGTATAACTCAACGGGAAAGGAACATAAAAAGATCTCATGGATTTTTGTATACAGGTACCTGTCTAGCCACTGTTCCTTTGTTAGCCGTAGATTTTTGTTCTCTTGCACCACGAATTCGTGGATCTTTCTATCCAACTAGTCTTCGATCTCTTTCTTAGTTGGATTCCATTGATACGACATCACATATCTCTCATGCAGATTCTGGTCCCGACAACGAAACCATTTTTTGGCTTTGTGGGCCCTGACCCAGGTTCAACATTAGTCAGCCAAACAAATCCCTACATTGTTGGCCCTTTTGCCATTAGCCCATGGAGCGTAGACCGAAGTCTCACTCGAAGCAGTATGGGGGGATGCTAGAACCAAGTTTCCGCACCTTGAGATGGTTGTGATGTGGTTTTATACCTCCTGCTCCTGCCTTCGCGCATGTGGCTAAGATTTAGGACTTATCGTTCTACCTTTTATCCCGCCCTTCAGTACCTCCGCAAATGAGTATGGTTGACCTTCGCACAACCCTAACCCACGGTTTAGGTACTTTCACACTGCTATGATGATGTATTGTATAGTTTCTAGAGTTATCTCAAGTGTTCTACTTATTCTACCAATCAATTACAGTTATTGTCGCGTAAACTGATATTCTTACTTGCGTTCAATTAACAAATATAATCACATAAATTCGCGCATCAAATAAGCATTGTAATATAACCTGGATCGTAACGCAATATAATCAAGTACATTAACATAGACTTAGATACAGTAATTTCAGAATACTTCTCTTTATTGATATCTTCCAGTTTAATACAGACTATATCCACCCTACGCACACAGCTGCAAGGGTCCACGCACTCAGTTGCGGACTTCTACCCTAGGCCTCTGCGCACTCAGCTGTAGAGCCTCTACCTACACTAAGACCCGAGAACACTTAGAACTCCCTACCAAAACTTGCAAAGCTACCTAGAGCTTACTTACCTAGCTCCTTTTTATACAATCCCATGGTCCGCGGACCATGGGTAGATATTTACAACCGACTTAACACTTTACAAAATAAGGGCGGACAACTCTTTATGACTCTTGACACCTTTGTGCTCCGCGACCACAAAATGTGGAGACTTTACAACTTTATTACAAAATTGTCCCAAAACATGGGCTTTTATCCCCAAAACTGCTCTTGGGGGAACCCGTTCCCAACACCCCTCTCCTAGGGTACATCTCCTGGTCCAGCTTCCAATGCAGGGCCTCTTTTATTAAACTCTCAAAAGTGTGTTTACATGCTTTTACATTGCTCAAACAATAAAAAATGATGTCTCCAATGGATTCAACATTGTCAAACACCCTCATCTGGGTGCTTTCTACACCTCATCTGGCCAAAACTTGAGTAAGTTATGCTTGTTACAAGTTTTTGCCAAATTCTATGACTAGTCATCCCACAATTTGACCCAAATCTAGCTTGAGCACCCCAAACCCAGAACTGATGTGTAAATATGGCCTACAATCCCACCCAACGGGAAAAATTGTAGGAGAGTTAAGTTATCCTCTAATGCCTAGTTCTAAAAAATTAGGGTCACATGGGGGCCACGTGCCCAGGTGCCGGGGCTAATCACCCGCCCCCACCGGCCGGGCCCCCAATGGCTAGGTCGTGGTCAACACGTGCCAATAGGATCGAGCCTGGTGTCGAATTATCCACACTGGGACCACATTTAATGGGCGCATTTCATTTAATGTTGGCATTGTGGTCGTATGCCACCGCATATGGCTTGGGGTTGGCCCTTAGGGGCTTCCTCCCCCTCTAATATCGTGCTCCTAGTTACATTGGGGTCATATGACCTCGGGGCTGACCACTAATTAATTTTGATCTTGACTTGGGCTCTGACTACATTATGTGAATGGGGTTGTGTCCTGTTAATACCAGCAACAACCCCCTTCTTATTTAGTTTTATCACTAACATTAAATAAGTGGGGACCCTTATTCAAAAATTAAAAAAATTAATTATTGCTTTTGTTTCCTTTTTCAATAAAATTTACTATCATAAACTTAGGAGAATACCCTAAAAATCTAAAAAGACTTAAGTTTTATGATAAAGTTCGATTAAAACCACTCCTTCAATAAAAAGTGTCGCATTGCAAAAAGGTAATGGATACCTTCCAATGAGCGGAATTATAAGATTGCAAAATCATGATGCGAAATCACACATCAAAAGACCCTCATCGCATTGCATGCGTCAACCATCACTTAATTTGAAATGCCTCAAATTACCGGTATGCGATGGTGCATCTCGCAAATCGCATTTTGCAGAAAACACATTGACAAATGATTACCACATGCAACGGATTTGCGATATTGCTATTTGTGATATTGCGAAGCAAATCGCAACATCACCTTATCGCAAATCTTCAGGGCTTGTTGTTCAAAAAAGATTTTCCATAAACCAATGCCTAGTTATGCACGTTAATGTTAATCAATGAGTTAGTTGGCAATCATTAATGAAATATGGTTTTGATTTGATCGAAGAGCCATTTCACATAAAGCGATATATTTTATATGTTTTCCACATTTAAAGCTTTCCCATCACCTTTTTCTTATCATTACTCTTACCTCATTTGTAAACTGCAGGAGCGAAGAGCAGAGAAGTATACATAGCAGTGTTCAGTATATTATGGGAAAGAAGGGTAAAGCTCTGAGTTTTGAAGATAAAGAAATGACGTCCTTATACACGGACACCCCCTGTAACAAAGATGCCGACATTACTACTTGGGAAGGCATGTACAATCTACTCGAGGATGACAATCCCAGGGTAATGGAGGTTACATCTACTGCAGGCTCACACGGGTCTTCTGAGGCATCAATTCTAGAACTATCATGTTCATTCTTGCACCGGATAGTGGCAAGGCCCAAAATCTTCCATATACGGACATGGTCAAAATGGTACTAGATAATGCTGATATCACATATAGAGAATTTAAAGCTCAGAACCACGAACTCACAGAGTCGTTATTTTCACAAAAAATTAAGCTTTATATCCTCTAACAAAAAGCACACAAGAGGCGAAAATCACACCAGGGAAGCTTGGATCAAGAAACGGAGGCAAATCGCGCATCGCCAGGCAAAACCCCTTGAGATGGAAAGAATCTATTCGCTCAGTCGCCTGTAAGCCTGAAAATTTGTAGGAAAAAGCGCTAAAGAAGAAAGACAAAACTTGAACTCCAAAACCAGTGGTATTTATTAGGGATATCCTCAAGTGGTATGTAAATATCTACCAAATGTACAACATTTACAGGCAAGCTAGAGATAGAAGGCTCAAGAAAAAGCAGAGTCCATCAAAAGGTTAACCAAGTTGAATTGGGATTCTTACTGGGTGTACTTGGTAAAACCACATAGCCAGTGCATGACTCTCAAATGTATCATTAATTCTGCCGAGAAGATGGCGCCAACATTTGTCGATTTCGTTATCACAGGACAGCTAAAGTCGGAAGTCGGCCAGCCAACTCTCCTCAAGCAAATGCTAAATGCTTGCGACTACAAGGAACAGATACATAGATAGTTAGTTGCCAGTTTTAGTTTTAGATTTAGTTTTATTTTTAATTTTGCTTGAAATAAGGACGGTCATTTAAACCGCATCCTACATTTTTGTAATAAATTATTTTTAGATTTAGCTAGTAGTATTTAAACCCTTCTAATGCATTTAGAGAAGGGTCCTGAAATTTGTCAAAAACTTGTCCTCAGAACATGCACTTTTGCACCCTCCGAGGAGGTTTTGATGAATGAATGGAACAAGATTTATTGATATTTGCATTTAATATCTACTACTGATGTTGCACTTTTGTACTCTTAGTGGATGTTGGATTAAGAATAGATAAATCATTATTGCTGAAGCTCATGAGTAGAACTAGTTATAAATGGTACTTTTACCTCTTAACTATTTATGTTTATGTGTTAAGGTGATATTCATGTTCAGTTATTTATATATGAATGCTTGAATGCTTGAGTTATCATTTGGAACTTTTGTACGGTGATAGCTATTTATTTATGCTTAATATATGAGTAACTTATTATGAGATATGTTTTTCACAATTGTTTCGTCTAACTTTTTATGCAAAATGGTTTATCTAGGAGTGGGTAAATGAGTGGGTCTAATTCTCCTTTGTAATGGAAGTCGAGCCATAGTATGAAGTAACTCTCTCTAACAGCACTACTCAATCCAAGAATTTACCAACTAGCTGATCATAGCAAAGGTGAGTGTTTAAATAGGAGAAGGAGTCTCCATGAAAGGTGGAAAAGTGAGCTTATCCCCAAGGAAGGTAGCACAATTGATGGAACTGCCATGCCAGAGAAGGAAGGGCGACACAAACTATGCTAACGACCAGACCTGGAGTCATCCAGAAGGCCGATTGTCGGAACAAATTTGCCCAATCTGGATCATCGCGAGTGTATAACAGAGCTTTAGTGCTGACATCGCTAATAAGTAATGTAGCCAGTCAGACCATCGGTAAATATAGCAAATAGCCTCGCGACGGGGCTTGAAATCGACCATCGCGGGAAGCAGATGTACTTCTGCACTAGAAGCACGGCTGGATTGTTTAAGACCGCCATTCAGCACGTATATTAAGTCCATAGTCGCGATGAGGCAAATAACTTAGGAAAAGTGGGTCAATTGGCAGCATAAGAGAGCATTTTTTTAGTATGAGCATGTTTGACTTGGACACATGACACAGTAGAAGGACTGGGAGTGAAAGCAGTGACAAATTACTGTGTAACATATAGTTTAGCTTGTTTCAATATCATAGGTTAAAACCATACTCCAGCCAATGGTTTTCTTAGACGAAATCAAAACAATCGTTGTTGGGCTCAATAACATAGCGAAATACCATGGTAAGTACCCTTGGTATTTAGAATACCATGGTGCGAAAAGTGTACGTACCTTTGCTTCTTTAAACTCGCGCATATACGCGACTTGGCCTTGACGAACCCGCGTATAGATCTTCAAATATTCACCTTTATAAAACCTCTGATTCTGATCTGTAAACCTTTGTCCCATCATTCTGTTATTCTATTTCATCACTCTGTCACCTCTGAACTGACCTGTGGATTCATCTAGTTACCATATACTTGTTCTGTTACGAGTGAGTTGCCATCAAGGACAACACATGCATCATAATGCCAACATTCTTTGCTCTAGTTCTTCCACTATCTTCTTCTCAAGCTTGAGCAGTACTCTATGAAACATCAAATTTTCTCCTTATTATTATTGAAGCGTAACCACATTTCCTCCAACAACAAAAGATTCATCAACTTGTGTAACTTGTGTTCTATATTCACCTCTTCCCCTTGGATTTTGTCCCTTTAGGAACTCAAATTTCTTATGTCCTTCAACTCCACAACGATAAAAAGTAATTACATACTTTCTCTTTCCTCTTCCGAAACTTCCTTTGCCTCTTCCAACACTATTTCCACCTTTACCACCTTGACCATTGGTGGATTCTTCTTCCTTTTCAATACCTCTAGAAATCCTTTCCTAACCTTTGCCTCTAAAACCTCTTCCTCTACCTTTCTATTATGTTTTCCTATTCAGATTTTCCTCCATGTTCATGACAATGTGATAGGATTCATCAACAGTTTGGAAATAATGCATACTCATTTATCTTGAATTAATTATTTCAATCCATTTACATACCTGTGACTCTTTGAAATTTTGGCTCCTTAATACCCGATCGAAGTGACAATATGAAAAACTCCTCTTTGTATTCATGAACAAAGGTCTCCTTTAGTCTTAGATTCTAGACTTGTCTATACAAACTTTGCTGGAAATCAATAGGCATAAATTTCTCCTTGGTCTTTGTGACCATCTTCTTCCAAGTCTTGATATTTTTCTAGTTGATTATTTACTCTGACCTTCTGCAACATATCCCACCACAATGCAGCATGACCTTTCAACTTCGTCATGGAAAATTTCACTTGATTTAGATCCTAAATATGTTCATATTTGAAGTATCTTTCAAGTTCTCCAATCCAATCGATGGGCACATCAGCTCTCATATTGCCATCCTAACAAGAAACTTCAACTCTTACACTGCCTCTATTGCTCAAATATGAAATAAACCTCGTTGTTGGGTCTTTCTCCTCAACATCCTATTCTTCATCTATTTCTTCTTCAGGCATGAAATCTACCTCTGCATATCCATTTCTTCTATGCTTCAAATCTTCTATTCTTTGTCTCAACTCTTATAGCTCTCGATTTCCTATACCTCCTTGTGTTTCTCTTCTTCTCCTCGGTGGCATCCTTACAAGTTGTAAATATCTCACCAACATCCACAAAATTCAACCTAGGTTCCATGACCCATGTTGTACCTTCAACACTCCTGTTGTGCAACCACTGACAAGGTTTCTCGGTACATTGTTACACGAAGCAATTTAAGATGAAAATCCCAAGATGAATAAAGCTCTGATACCACTTGACACGGTTCAGGTTCTATAGCTTTCACAACACCTACAAAATCTAGATTTTTATAGAGTGCTCATCCTAGGCCATTGGGATTGGGCTACCAAATTAATTAATTCAAGATTAAATCACAGAGCACAAACAAAGTGTAATTTGGGTATGGTCATGAGAACACAGGAAGGGATTCAAATATTTTTTTTTATTCATTAAAAATGTGTTTTTACAGATAAGAACTCAGATTACAGAACAACGCCCTGTGAGCGCTTGAATTTCCTACACTGTTACAAAACAACACCACGCACAACAACTAGAAACCCTCCTATATTGTATGGTCAGTTGTGCTCTCTGAAAATCATGTAGCAACCAACCAATTCCAACAATACAATAGTTAAATTTCCAAGGGTCGAGAGGTAGAAACAAAAGCTTGAATGCAAAAAAAATCCCTTTCCTTCCTTGTTCCCTCCATTTATCCTCATGTTGTTGACCTCTTTGTATTCCAATAAATAAAATCAATTTGATGCTGCCAACCTCTTCATCTTCCAAAATTTAACTGATTCACCTCTTCTCAACATGCAAACAAACCAAATTCATAACTTATGTGTTATTCTGGACGCTGTAACAACCTCCTCCAACATTTAACCAAGTAATCGGCCAACCGGGGTAAACATGTGACAAGAAGTTATTCTCATATGATTTGACTTGGCTAGTCAAAAAATTATCTCAACCCACTATGATCGCTCATTAATAAAAATCTCCTCCAAGGAAAATAATTCCTTCATATCTTCAAGGCATGAATAATAACTGCCAATTCAAGATCATGAGTCAAGTAGTTTTGCTCGTGCTCATTCAAATTCCTGGATTCATAGCACAGCACATGCCCCTCCTGCCTAAAGGAATCCACCAAGTCCTCTTTTACCTGCATCTGTACACACTACAAACTCTTTATCTGGATCTACAATCTTAAGGACGAGAGCATTGCTCAAAACTAGCTACATATTCTTTTGTTCATTCGAACTTCCTACCTTTCCTCTGCAAGGATGTCATAGGATATGCAATGTGTGAGAAGTTCCCGATGAACCTCATGTAGTAACCTGCCAATCCCATGAATGATCTCACCTCATCCACATTCTTAGGAGTTTCCCACTCCATGATGGCCCTTATCTTTTCTGGATCTACTACTATGTCTTCCTTGGAAACAACATGTCCCAAATAATGCACCTTTTTTCTGAAATAAGTTGCACTTGCTAAGCTTGGCATACAACTGACGGTCTCTTAGAAATCTCAACACTGCTGCTAAATGCTCAACATGCTCTTCATCATTCTTGGAGTATATCAATATGTCATCAATGAATACAATAACAAACTTGTCTAAATAAGGATGCAACACACTATTCATCAAACACATAAATGTAGTTGGGGCATTAGTCAAACTGAATGGAACTACGAAGAACTCATAATGCACATACCTAGTCCTGAAAGTAATCTTGTACATATCCTCTTCCTTGATGTGTACCTGATGGTATCCTGATCTCAAGTTGATCTTAGAGAACATTGTCTCTCCCTTAAGCAATTAAAAAAAATCATCAATCCTCGGCAATGGGTACTTGTTCTCGATCGTCACCTTATTCAGCGACCTGTAATCAATGCACAATTTGAGTACCATCTTTTTTCTTTATGAACAACATTTGTGCAACCCAAGGTGATACACTTGGCCTAATGTACCCCTTATCAAGCATATCCTTTAACTGCAATTTCAACTCTACTAGCTCTAGGGTACTTATCTTGTAAGGTGCCTTCAATGTTGGTGCTACCCCTGGAACCAACTCAATAGAGAAATATACTTCCCTGTGAGGAGGTAGCTCTGGAACCTCTGCTGGAAACACATCTTGACATTGCTGCAATATAGGGCGCCTCTTGAAGATTTATGCATCCTAAACATATTTACCCTTGTCACTAGATATATGCATTGCAAACATCACACAACCTTTTCTGCAACTATGCTTAGCCTGCATAGCAGTAACCATCCTCACTGATGTAGGATTCTTCTTTCCGTGCAAAATTCTCTTTTCCCCATTATCATCTAGGCACTCAATGGCATTGTTGAAGCAATCCACTTTGGTCCTATGAAGGTAAAACCAATCCATACCCAAAATCATGCTATAAGATCCCAATGGTAGTACATTCAAATGTGATGTTATAGGCATATCATTTAACTCAAATGAAAAAGCTCTTACCCAATGGTGAACTCTCTTCCTTGTACCTGTAGCCAACTATACCAACCAAGATTTTGCATGCACTTCTTTTCTCAAACCACACTTATCCACCAGATCAGGATTAATATAACTATAATTAGATCCAAGATTAATCAAAATAGAAACAACTTGATCACAAAGCTTAACATCCATCTCAATGATAGATGCCTGATGATCCACCTGCCTATTGTCCATAACTACAGAAATCCGGGGAATGTTATGACCAACATCCCCAACTCTATGTGCCTTTTGACCACTATAGATTTGGGGTCTACCACACTAATACTGCAAACAATCCCTCTTACGATGATCCTTCCCACATATCCAACATTGCAATGGTGCTCTACCATCGCCTTTATTCTAATGATCTCCATGTCCCTTCTTAACTAGATTGAACTTCTTGTAAGGGACCACATTTTCTTTTTCACCTGCATCTTGAGGTATTCCCCACTTTGGTGGCCATTTTCCTTTAATTCTCTCATTTCCTTTCAAGTCACGCTTAGGCCCAACTTTTCACTTCGACTGCTCATAACAATGTTTCAGCTTTCAGATGCCCTCCTCCAACGATCTAGGCTTATCGAACTTAATCCAGTCTCTGTATTCTGCTAGAATTCTACTAATGATTCTTTGAACCTTGGCCTTCTCCTCCTTGAGGTAAGGCACATATTTCAACAGTTCGAAGAACCTGCTAGTATACTCGTCATCTGTCATGGAACCCATCTACAACTCATAAAACTCCTTAGCTCTGTCATCATAGTACCTTTCCGACAAATACTTCTTCTTGAAGGGCCTCTCAAATTCATTCCAAGTCAAGCCATCCTCTCGAATACCTTTAGCATTCTTCACTTCCTCCAACCAAATATCTACTTTACCTTAAGACTGAAAGTGCCTATCTTTGCTTTCATGTTCTCAGTATAGCTATGCAATTGAAATAATTTCTTTAACCTAAGCAACCATGCCTCAACATCTTCTCACTCCTTCATCTCTCCATCAAATGTAGGTGGCTTTGCTTTCTTAAATTCATCCGACAAATATCCCTTTTCACTCCTCCTGTAAGGATGATAATGATGACAATCATAATGCCTGTCAAAACCAAAACTAGAATAGTACTTGTGTCTATCACCCCTTCTATCCGGAGTGTCCAAGAACCTGCCATCTCTGATTGTGTCCTCTTTATCTTACCAGTACTCACCGTGAGACCTGCTGCCATATGCCCCATTAGTTCTATCCTCCTGCTCATGGCTGGTCCGAAGTGGTCCCTGTCACTGCATTTCTGACAAACTCTGAAGTATCATTGCATTTACCTCTGCTTGTTTCTCATGTGCCTATATGATTATGTATTTGTCTACTTTACAACTCCTTATTTTTTCCTTTAAGCTTGTCAGAGTGTCTGCCAAATTAGAAGAGTGCCCAATACCACACTGCTCATCTGATCCACAGGGAGAGTCTTAGGAACTATAGTCTACCATATTGCTAGTCATATTTGATATTCTTCTTGCAAGTTATATCATGTAAGCTAAATAAATCACAATGAACCAATGTACCTTAGCATAATTAGGGAAGGATACCTCATTTGCAGGATCAAAAAATCAACGTAATACATGTATAAAATAATCATGAAAGAATATATAAATATAACACATAAGTATATAAGCATATAACCATCATTTTAGTTAGAGTCCAGTCATCAATGCATGACCATATCAACTACACATACCATGACCTCATGCATGACAACAACCACCACACCATTGTACGCTTGATCACATGTGAATAATAGCAATGCATAATCAACTATACACTCACAATGACACACTCCACAACAACACCATCAACTTCCCATGGAGACCTCACTGCAACCATAAACCATACCATACAAATACAACAATCACATGGTCTTACAACACGAGAAACACATATGAAACCAACATAAATGCATGGCCAACACACAACCCATCCAGTCTGAGGGGTGAACCATGATCTAATACCACTTTGTGGTATCATATATGACCCAAAGAGAGAGAAAACCATTCTAATACCACTCTGTAACACCCTCTTCCCAGATCTACCCAAGTAATCGACCAACCAGGGTAAACATGTGACGAGAAGTTACTATGATATGATTCGACTCCCTATGTGTTAGTTAAGGAAGTGGAATCAATGGAAACCCACAACATAGGCCTTTTGTCCCTTCTACAGGACTCCTAAAATGCATCCCAATCATTCCCCTAAACAACCCCTAGGTCCCACTGAGGTTTAGACCATTGAACCCCTGGACGCTCCCTTGATATGGACAAGGGTGCCTCTAGGAGGCTCTAGACACTCGCACAACAAGGCATGTCTACATGTCAGGAATTTTCTCCTTAGACTTATGCTTGCGACTTCAGTATTTGTGTCACTTTTCTAGCCCAGAATCTATGTCACTGCCCAGAAACCCATGTAGCTTTTAGAATCCATAAATTACATGAAAACAAGACTTGCAAGCCAAAAATTAGCTCTAGGACTAGACCTGACCATCCCCCACCGGGACTAACATTTTGTCAAACACTTGGCATCAATGCAATCTACAGGAAATGAATACAAGACAGAGCATAAATGACTGATAACTCATATGAGACTTGACAAGAAGGATCACCACCCTCTTCCCTTAACTATTTTTTACATCAATTAGGTCTTACATCCATTATCCTTTTAGTTACAAGTAAATACATGAAATAACCATGAATATAACCAGTCACATAACCATGCTTATATCCAACATTAAACCTTGTAAATAACAACAAGATAACAACTATTAATGCCACATAATAACAAGTACAAAATAAAGATAACTTAGCTTTTATTAAGATAGGTGGGAACCGACCAGGCTCGTGACTTCCACGTACCACCCGACCATAGACATGGTTCAACCAAATATTTCTTTCAGCTAGTCATATTCCCCGTGCCATATTCCAAGCATGAATGTGGGATTTCATGGATAAACCAATCCAAAAACTACCAAGGGAATCTAGAGGTTAAACCACCTCCACCCTCACCAAACCATGATCTCACCAAAACTAGCACTGAGATAAAAAAACCAAACTGATCTTGGAATGCCTTTGGACTCCATTACTATCCTTGAAGAATTTTTTGTCTCCTTATTTCTCAAGCTTTACCGCAATCCATAGTGGATTACTAGGCCCTAAACCGAGACATCACCCTCAGGCTTTACCGTGTATCCCACCAAAACCGGTCAAGGGATTCCTAGGCCTTTGAGAATTTTCTTGAGACCACCTTCGCTTAGGATTTTGAAACCATCCGATAATTCAAGAGCTAAAAATCAAGAAACAATCCCATCACACCATGGTTGTTCGAAAAAAGGCAAGGCAAGGTTGAAAGCCATTGTCATAACCCGGAAAAGCCATGCCACTAACAACAAGAGAACCATATCCCAACATGAAAATCTATGCATGTCAAAACCAGCTAGGAAGCCACACATGAAATATGTTTCCTGCAAGTATTCCTACTAAAGTTGCTTCATCCTGCTCCTCCTTGCTTGATCTTTCCTTTCCTTTCCTTTCCTTGTCCTTCCTTTGCTTGCTTTTCCCTTCCTTGCTCGAAAGCTAGAATGCTCTAAGAAAACTCTAAGCGTCCAAGAGTGAGAGAGAGAGAAAGTAATGAGAGAGGTCTAAAACTGAACTGACCAAAAGCCATGAATTGATCCTTAAAATCCTTTTATCAATGAGGCCTCTATTTGCTTCATTTTTCCATTATTTTCCTTCATTTTTCTCCTCACATGCAACCTGTGACCTTTCACCTTTCCTTTATTTTCATAAATAAATGTGCCAAAATACCTTTTTGTCTTTTTAATACTTTAATCATTGTCTTTTTCAATTTCCCTTAGCCATTAAAACATCTAGTGATGCCCACTAGGATATCTTTTCCCAACATTTAGCTTGGAATAAGTGTCCCTTAACCATGGTCTTATTTTTCCTCTATTAACTTTTATTACATGAACTTTTAACTAGGGGTTGCTATAGACCCCTCCCCCTTGGGGAACATCGTCCTCGATGTTAAACCACACTAAGACCTCAACAAAACCTCTGAAAAGAAAACATATTTCCCATGGAGCTTTATAACTTAGCTTGTTGTAGTATTTACAATGAATGACCTACTCAAAAGCAAAACATCATGACAACATGACAAGATAACAACCATACTGCTTATTGGATTTTTATAACTTAGATCGTGGAAGTATTTACATCCATATACATATGTACATATACCAAAACATCATCAAAACATATGCCAAACATATACCAAACATCGTACCAAAATTGCTTTGCCTCCATTGGAAAACAAATAAGGATACATGGCCCGCATCTGATCAGCAATCTCCCATGTAGCTTCTTTAGGCCAAAAGTGCTTCCATTGCACTTTAAATTTCTTTATGGATTTATTCCTGAGCATGGGTTCCTTCTGCTGTAATATGAACTGAGGCTCCGACTATAATAAACACAGGATAGACACCAGAGTTATAAGAAGAATCTAAAGGAAGCACATGATAGACATAAGTTTCTTCTGCTTCTATCTTGTGTTGCCTTTAGATTCTTCTTTATAACCTGCATTTTCTATTACACGTCTGCCAACATATCCAATCCAATAAGTACCATGTTCACTAGATCACTCCAACTTATGGGAGTATTACAATTCCGCCCATACAGTGTCGCAAAAGGACTCGTCCTGAATGACTCTTGATAATTAGTATGAAAACTCAATCAATGCAAGATACTCCTTTCATCTTCTCTACTGGTGCACCACATACATCCTCGGCATATCCTCCAAGATCATGTTGACCCTCTATTTTTGTCCATCTATCTGCCGATGTTAGGTTTTACTGAAGTCCAACTCTGTACCCAAACTTGTAAATAGCTCATTCCAAAACTTGGAAGTGAATTTTGCATCCCTGTCCGACACAATCTTCTTTGGAACACCATGTAATATCACAATCTCACTGATGAAAACCTATGCCCCCTCATTGGTTGAATATGTTGTCTTTATTGGAATGAAGTGAGCTACCTTGCTCAACATGTTGACGATGACCATAATAAAATCATGTTGTCTCACTGTCCTCGGAAGACTTGTAATGAAATCCATGGAAATGACCTCCCATTTTCACTCTGAAATTGGAATAGGCTGTAGTAGACCACCTGGATGCTTACATTTTTCCTTCACCTACTAACAATCCAAACATCTAGCCATGAAATCTGCCACTTCCTTCTTCAGTTTCGGCCAATAGTAGAACTTCTTCACCATCGTTAACGTCTTTTGATATCTTGGTTGACCCGAGTATGGCTTAATGTGAAAATCCATCAAGATAAGCTTCTTAAGCTCACTGCAATCTGACACATAGATCTTGTCCCTAAATCTCACCAAAGCATCTCTCCCGAGATGATAGTCTGCATCCTGATCACTTGTACCTCTACCTGTACATGTACTCTATTGTAACCTACGCATAATCTCCATATACCTGTCATCCCACTATCCTACCTGCAAGATACTATCCTGTAAATCTGTCCCATAAGAGCTCATAGCTGATATATGATTCACTTGTACCTTCCTTCTAAGAGCACCTGCAACCCGGTTCTCCTTTCCCTTAATGTATCTCATCTCGAAGTCAAACTCACTAAGGGTAGCTAACCATCTATCTTTCCTGTCATTTAGATTCAGCTGGTCAAACAAGTATCTCAAACCATTATGATCGCTCATCAATACAAATCTCCTGCAAGGAAAATAATGCCTCCATACCTTCAAGGCGTGAATAATAGCTTCTAACTCAAGGTCGTGAGTCAAGTAGTTCTGCTCATTCTCATTCAACTTCTTGGATTCATAGCACACCACATGTCCCTCCTGCCTAAAGGAATCCACCAAGTCCTCTTTTACATGCATATGTACACACTACAAACACTTTATCTGGATCTGCAATCTTAAGGACTAGAGCATTGGTCAACAACTGGTTCAACTGCTCAAAACTAGCTACACATCCCTCTGTCCATTTGAACTTCTTACCTTTCCTTTGCAAGGATGTCATAGGATATGCAATGCGTAAGAAGTTCTCGATTAACCTCATATAGTAACCTACCAATCCCATGAATGATTTCACCTCATCCACATTCTTAGGAGTTGCCCACTCCATGATGGCCCTTATCATTTTTGGATCTACTACTATGCCTTCCTTGGAAACAACATGTCCCAAGTAATGCACCTTTGTCTAAAATAAGTTGCTCTTGCTAAGCTTGGCATACAACTGATGCTCTCTTAGCAATCTCAACATTGATGCTAAATGCTCGACATGCTCTTCTTCATTCTTGGAGTATATCAAGATGTCATCTCTGGATACAATAACAAACTTGTCCAGATAAGGACGCAACACACTATTCATCAAACACAGACACATAAATGTAGTTTGGGCATTAGTCAAACTGAATGGAACTAAAAAGAACTCATAATGCACATACCTGGTCTTGAAAGCAATCTTGTAGATATCCTCTTCTTTGATGTGTACATGATGGTGTCCTCATCTCAAGTTGATCTTAGAGAATATTGTTGCTCACTTAAGCTAATAAGAAAAAGCCATCAATCCTCTACAATGGGTACGTGTTCTTGATTGTCACCTTATTCAACTCCCTGTAATCAATCCACAATCTGAGAGTACCATATTTTTTCTTTACGAACAACATTGGTGCACCCCAAGGTGATACACTTGGCCTAATGTATACCTTGTCAAGCATATCCTTTAACTGCAATTTCAACTCTACTAGATCTAGGGTACTCATCTTGTAAGGTGCCTTCGATGCTAGTGCTACCCTTGGCACCAATTCAATAGAGAAATATACTTCCCTGTGAGGAGGTAGCTCTAGAATCTCTGTTGGAAACACATCCTAATACTGCTGCAATATAGGGTGCCTCTTGAAGATTTCTTCATCCTCAACATATTTACCCTTGTCACTAGATATATGCACTGCAAACATCACACAACCTTTTCTGCAACTACGCTTAGCATGCATAGCGGTAACCATCCTCACTAATGTAGGATTCTTCTTTCCCTACAAAATTCTCTTTTCCCTATTATCATCTAGGCACTTAATGGCCTTGTCTAAGCAATCCACTTTGGTCCTGTGAAGGTAAAACAATCCATACCCAAAAGCATGTTATAACATCCCAATGGTAGTACATTCAAATGTGATGTTGTAGGCATATCATTTATATCAAATGCAAAAGCTCTTACCCAATGGTGAAATCTCTTCCTTGTACCTATATCCAACTATACCAACCAAGATTTTGCATGCACTTATTTTCTCAAACCACACTTATCCACCAGACCAAGATTAATATAGCTATAATTAGATCCAGGATCAATCAAAATAAAAACGACTTGATCACAAATCTTAACATCCATCTCAATGATAGATGCCTGATGATCCGCCTGCCTGTTTTCCACAACTGAATAAATCTGAGGAATGTTATGATCAACATCCCCAATTGTATGCACCTCCTGAGAACTATATATTTGGGGTCTACCACCCTAATATTGCAGACAATCCCTCTTACGATGATCCTTGACACATATCCAACATTGCAATGGTGCTCTACCATCGTCTCTATTCTGCTGATCTCCATGTCCCTTCTCAACTAGATTGAACTTCTTCTAAGGGACCACATTTTCTTTCTTGCCTGCATCTTGAGGTATTCCCCGCTTTTGTGGCCATTTTCCCTTAACTTTATCATTTCCTTTCAAGTCATGCTTAGGCTCAACTTTGCGCTTTGACTGCTCATAACAATGTTTCAACTTTCGGATGGCCTCCTCCAACAATCTAGGTTCATCAAACTTAATCTGGTCTCTGTATGCTGCTAGTAGTATATTGATGATACTATGAACCTTAGCATTCTCCTCCTTGAGGTAAGGCACATATTTGAATAGTTCCAAGAACCTGCTAGTATACTCATCATCTGTCATGGAACCCATATGCAACCCATAAAACTCCTTGGCTCTGTCATCATAGTACCTTTCTGAAAAATACTTCTTCTTGAAGAGCCTCTCAGAATCATTCCAAGTCAAGTCATCCTCTCGAATACCTTTAGCATTCTTCACACATCCACCACATATTTTCTTTCCCTTAAGACTGAAAGTGGTTATCTTTGCTTTCATGTTCTCAATATAGCTATGCAATTGAAATAATTTCTTCAACCCAAGCAACCATGCCTCAGCAACTTTTGACTTCTTCATCTCTCCATCGAATGTTGGTGGCTTTGCTTTCTTAACCTCATCCAACAAATATCCCTTTTCGCTCCTCTTGTAAGGATGATAACAATGACGATCATAATGCTTGTTAGAACCAGAACTAGAATAGCACTTGTGTCTATCACCCCTTCTATCCGGAGTGTCCAAGAACCTGCCATCTCTGATTGTGTCCTCTTTATCTTACCTGTACTCACCATGAAACATGTTGCCATATGCCCCATTAGTTCTGTCCCCCCACTCCTAGTTGATCTAAAGTGGTCCCTGTCGCTGCAATTCTGACAAACTTTGAAGTATCATTGCATTTACCTCTACTTGTTTCTCCTGTGCCTATATGATTATGTATTTGTCTGCTTTACAACTTCTTTATTTTTTCCTTAAATCTTCTTAGTGTGTCTGCCAAATCAGAAGAGTGCCCAATACCACACCGTTGATTTGATCCATAGGGAGAGTCTCGGGAACTGTAGTCTAACATCTTGCTAGTCATATTTGATATTTTTCTTGCAACGTATATCATGTAAGCTAAACCAAATCACAATGAACCAATGCACCCTAGCATAATTAGGGGAGGACACCACATCTGCAGGATCAATGAATCAACATAATACATGTATAATATAATCATGAAAGCATATATAAATATAACACATAAGTATATAAGCATATAATCATCATTCTAGCTAGAGTCTAGTCATCAATGCATGACCATATAAACTACACATACCATGACCTCATGCATGACAACAACCACCACATCATTGTACGTTTGACCACATGTGAATACTAACAATGTATAATCAACCATACACTCACGATGCCACACTCTATAACAACACCATCAACTTCCCATGGCGACCTCACTGCAACCATAACCCATACCATACAAATACAACAAGCACATGGTCTTACAACACGAGAAACACATATGTGACATAAATGCATGACCAACACACAACCCATCTAGTTTGAGGGGTGAACCATGCTCTGATACTACTATGTGATATCATATATGACCCAAAAATATAGCAAACGACTCTAATACCACTCTGTAACACCCTCCTCCAAGATCTACCCAAGTAACCGGCCAACCAAGGTATCCATGTGACGAGAAGTTACTATGATATGATTCAACTCCCTATGTGTTAGTTAAGGAAGTGGAATTGATGGAAACCCACAACTTAGACCTTTTGTACCTTCTACATGACTCCTATAATGCATCCTAGTCATTCCCTTGACCAACCCCTGGGTCCAACTGAGTTTTAGACCATTAAACCCCTGGACGCTCCCTTGATATGGATAAGGGTGCATTTTGGAGGCTCTAGACACTCGCACAACAAGGCATGTGTGCGTCTGGGAAATTTTCTCCTTAGACTTATGCCTGTGACTCTGGTATTTGTGCCACTTTTCTGGCCCGGAATCCGGGTCACTGCCCAGAAACCCCTGTAGGTTTCAGAATCCATAAATTACATGACAACAAGACTTGCAAGCCAACAACTGACTCTAGGACTAGACCTGACCATCCCCAACCGGGACTGAAATTCTGTCAAACACTTGGCATCAATGCAATTTACATGAAATGAATACAAGACAGAGCATAAATGATTGATAACTCATATGAGACTTGGCAAGAAGAATCACCACCTCTTCCCTTAACTGTTTTTACATCAATTAGGTCTTACATTTATTATCCTTTTAGTTACAAGTAAATACGTGAAATAACCATGACTATAACCATTCACATAACCATGCTTATAACCAACATCAAACCTTGTAAATAACAACAAGATAACAATTATTAAGGCCACATAATAACAAGTACAAAAGAAAGAGAACTTAGCTTTTATTAACATAGGTGAGAGCCGACCAGGTTCAGGACTTCCACGTACCACCCGACCATAGACATGGATGAACCAAATATTTCTTTAGTCCAGCCACCCCTGTGCCATATTCCAAGCATGAATGTCAGATCTCATGGATAAATCAATCCAAAAACAACCAAGGGAATCCAAAGGTTAAATCAACTCCACCCTCACCAAACTATGATCTCACTGAAACTGGCACCGAGATCACAAAACCAAATCGAGCTTGGAATGCCTTCGAACTCCATCACTATTGTTGAGGAATTGTTCGTCTCCTTGTCTCTCAGGCTTTACTGCAATCGACGCTGGACCACTAGGCCCTAAACTGAGATACCACCCTTAGGCTTTACCATGTATCCCACCAAAATTGGTCAAGGGATTCCCTTTGGGAAGTTTCCTGAGACTACCTCCGCCCCCGATTCTGAAACCATCCCGTAATTCCAAAGCTCAAAACCGAAAAATAATCCCATCACACCATGACTATCTAGAAAAAGGTAAGGAAAGGTTGAAAACCACTGTCATAACTCGGAAAAACCATGCCACCAAAAACAAGAGAACCATATACGAACATGCAAAGCCATGCATGTCAAAACTAGCTCAGAAATCACACATGCAATATGTTACTTGTAAGTATTCCTGTTGAAGCTACTTGATCCTCCTCCTCCTTTGCTCGACCTTTGCTTCCTTTTCGCTTCCTTGCTCCAAAGCTCGAATTCTCCAAGAAAACTCTAAGTGTCCAAGAGTGTGAGCCTTGAGAGAGAGAGAGAATAGTGAGAGAGTTCCAAAACTAAACTGACCAAAAGACATGAACTGATCCTCAGAAGCCTTTTTATCAATGAGGCCTCTATTTTCTTCATTTTTCCATTATTTTCCTTCATTTTCCTCCTCACATGCAACCTGTGACATTTCACCTTCCTTTTCTCCTATTTTCCTTTATTTTCACAAATAAATGCGCCAAAATACCTTTTTGTCTTTTTAATACCTTAGTCATTGCCTTTGCCAATTTCCCTTAGCCATAAATACATCCAGTGATGCCCACTAGGATATCTTTGCCCAACATTCATCTTGTAATAAGTGTCCCTTAATCGTGGTCTTATTTTTCCTTTATTAACTTTTATTACATGGACTATTAACGAGGGGCTATTACAACAACACATTTAGTAGGGTTTGTCATGTAGCATTGCAAACAACTGCCGATTTTGGATGTGTCAACAACCCCACGTATAAAGAGTATCAACACATGATCCTATGAGTATCAACAAATCGAGAGCTATCATTGCTTTGATAAAATGTAGCTACATGAGTTGCAACAACTACCAGTTGGGTCTATCAACAACTTTAAAACACACGGGAGTAGCAATATTTATTACAAACTCAATATAAACTTGCTTTTTGTTGACGAGGATTGCTCAAGATCAAGGATGATCCTACATTAGTCCCATAGGTTGGGGCCTACATATTAATGTAAAGGAATTGAAAATTGAGCAGAAGAAGAGTTGGCAGTTTTCTCCCATTTGGGTTTCCACCTTATGTCTCCTTGTGATGTGATGCTTTCTTGTGTTGTCATTTTCTCTTTTCATGCTATTGATATGATGATGCATTGATATAATTAATTCCATGATGTTTATGGTTCCTTACTATATGGATGAATGGTTAGGAAATATTACTAAATTGTGATATTGACCTCACACTGATTCACCCCCCTCTAGGTGTGACTTTTGGGCCAACAAGCGGTATCAGAGCAAGTCATCTTTAGGAACAATTAACTACTAAAAGACAAGTCAAAGTAATATGGACTTAGATGCATCATCAATTATGATTTTTGAATTTGAGCTAGAGGAGATCAAGAGAAAGAATGAAATCATAATAAAAAAGATTGATGAAGTCAAGAGAGAAAATGAAAACCTAATAAAACATATTGAAGAAGTCAAGAAGTAGTTGGAAGGGAAGAACAACATGGCCAACTATCTCAAGATAGAGGTAAATGGGGAAAAACAATCAACCAAGGAATTAAACCAAAAAAAAAAGTAGCAAGAGGAAAATATCCACGTACCATAGATTCTTTTATGGTTATTGTTTTCCATGTCATTCATTTGGTAATGAGGCAATTGCTTGCAAATAAAAGTGTCCATCTAAGATAGACAAGGAGGAAAGTTATGATCTTATTATATGCTTAGAAGCAAAAAGATAAGTGGTATGCCAATAATGGTTGTTCAAGACACATGACAGGGGATCAAAGTAAATCTATCAACATTAAATAAATATAAGAAGGACAAGTAAGTTTTGGAAATAGTGCATCCACCAAAATCATTGGAAAAAGCATGAATACCATCGGTGAAGGAAGAAACAAATCACAAGTTTTCTTGGCATTGAAGGACTGAAGCAAAATATTTTGAGTGTCAATCAAATTTGAGATAAAAGCTTTGATGTCATATTTGGTTCCAAGTAATGTAAAATACAAAATATAAAAACAATTAAAGTGAGACCTAAAACCATTATAATTGATAATAATATATATATTTTGCATGATCAAGGATTGGGATAAACTATGATAAAGAAGATAAGATTGAGTCCCATTTCCTTCAAATTAATTCTAATGAAGAAGAAGCCGAGGGTGTTAGAAAGCTCAAAAGAGGAACGAGAAAGTAAAACTAAGTTTTCTTTTCACTATTCTGAATGTGGAATAATTGGTCACTATGCACCTCAGTGTCATTATGCTAAGATGAATGAAAGTGACGATGAATCCAAATTCAAATGCAAGTTTAAAAAGAAGAGGCAAATAGGGAAAAAATAACTTTTACTCAAAGGAACAAAGTTACAGTGAAAGCAGTGCAAGTGCTATCAATGAAGAAAGAAATGAAATACTATTCATAGTTGATATGATCAGGTACCTAGATGGATATATGTGGACCAAATAAAAAGCATGCCTCAATCACATCTACAAGTATTGAAGATCAATGTTGAATGTCACATATGTCATAATGAGGGCCATATAGCGCGAAATTGCAAGCCTAACTTTAGATGGCACAATATAGGAAAATTTCCTATAAGTGCTAGTAGATGGAGAAGAGGTCAAGGAGGACCTCGATTAGGTATGATTCCTTAGATCTAATCCTTTGTAGAAAGATTCTTCAATATCATAACTTGCTAAATCAAAACATGAAGAATAAATTATGAAGGGAGTATGTGGACTATGTTTTGATGGTGATATCTCACATGTAAAAAGAATGCATGATCTCAGGGGGAGTACAACAATAATGGTAGTATTATTTCAGGGGAGGGAACATGAACAGTCACAAGTAAGCAACAAAAGCATAGTGACAAGGGGAGGCTATAACGAAAGCGTGGTCTCAAGGGGAGATTATAAGTTAGCAAGACAAGATCACAATTTATGACAAGTCCATAGGATAATCCAAGAATAAATACTTATACAGGTTCATCTACATGACATCTTCTTACATATATATTTGACCCTTTTCCATTGATGTCAAAAGGGGAGATATTTCATACATTTATGTCACCAAGATAGATGGAAGGAATTGCACTTATTCTTGTAGCAGGGAGAGATTGCATCACATTGCCTGGAGCCCTTGATTTGCTTTTACATCCAATGACCATCAATGTCTAGGGATGTTGCCATCAATTACAAAGGGGGATTTTGTTTCACATAGTGTTGTCATTGGCGACAAAAAGATGTCATTGGTGTCAAAGGGGATGTGCGGACAACAACAACAGGACCATCCTTAATGATCAAAGAAGCAACAAGTCTTTTAGTGAAGCAATATGACAACTTGAAATTTTGCAAGGTCTCATTACATAATGATATGGGTGCTTAAATTTATTTTAGTTTTTGATGAAGTTAAGATGCTCAAAATATATTACAAATAACACGACTGCTAGTTCTCATTGATACCTTTCCAATGGTATATTATTCTAAGAAAAACTCCTCTTGGACGAGAAGTTATGGCCTGTTGAAAATCACTAATACTTGGTGCAAAAATTAAAAGGCCAAACTATAGGTCCAAACCCAAAATATTAATTTGTTAGACATTATGCAAGTTGTGAGTGAATCCACCTTTAGACAAACATATTAACGACCGTATGGTAGGAAATATGCTCAAGGTTTAATTGATCACATTGGAACAACCGTTTGATGACAAATGGTAGCATATTAATGAAGAGTAAGACAGGCCTATTAATGTTCAACACATGGCATAGTGCATACATGGTAGGATGACGTCAACTCATTGATGTGGAGCCACCAAAGGTTGCCACGTGGCTGGCGAATTTGTCATTTTAAGCTATCTAATAGGCACAAAAGTGGATGACATGTGGCTCACTCAGGACATTCCACGTGGCCACTATGATGTCATGATGATGTCAACACAAAAATGACCAATGACCCTTCAGTTATAGTAATATGGGTTAAGAAGCTTTGAGTCTCTCCATCCAACATTGAACATGGTCATATGGTGAATACCGTTGGTACAAAGTAATTGGTTTAACTCCTTAAACCATAGGCCTATGATTGACACTCCCCCATAGCTTGGGTCCACCAAAATTCTATATATATGACCCAACAAATGTGTGAAAAGAATCAATGAAAAGGTGAATAAATCTCTTTGTTAAGTTTCATGTGACCAAGTTCAGAGACTTGTATTGCTCTGGTCTATAATGAAGCTTCTATCTCAAAGTAACAAATCTCTAGTTTGTTATGAACCTGAAGAGCTAACCCCATCCTAGTACTCTAACATAACAAAATCTATTGATTTGGTTCCATTGACTAATTGGTTGAACAATATGTTTTTTTCCTTCGTTTTGATTAAAGTTGAGTTTGGAATGGCATATTGATGGAATGCATTCACACCATCCCAGGTAACATGTAACAGAGGCCACATTTGGCTGATATACATTACGAAGGCACGACCAAGTCAGGCGTGGACTCCCCAAGCATTTGCATTGCAAGAAGGTTATATTACATAGTTGGTGTTGTGACATGGAGTGACTCTTGTATGGTTATCATCGTCAACTCATGACCAAATGGTTGATCAATCAAGCACATAGATTGTGGTGTTGTGATGAGTTGACAAACCCTATCGGCATGTTGAATTTTTATGAGGTAGGGTCACATCGTT
>APFE030850478.1:0-18411 GCA_000404065.3 Pinus taeda
TGCATATGTTTAGAGAAAGATAGATTTGTTTGTCTGCTTGTTGCTAGACTATCTTCTGATACTAGGGAGATCAGTCTTGTCCGCAAGATCGATTTATCCGGCCAACAAATTGGTGACTCCAATGGGGAACTGAATTTGGTTTTTGATTTTCCTTTGTCTTTGACTTGAGAAACTTGTTTTTGTTTCTGCTTTTTTATTGATGTGTGTTGAATTGGGTAGTTTTTAGAATCTGGATTATTTTTTGTTTTTTTTCAAAGTTTTTAGGGGACCGCACTTGCTATTTACAGACAGTGCGAGCATATCCGCACTCTTCCTTTAGCACACAGAACGGTACCGCACCTGTTTCTTTTGAAGCCTACGGACCCTGTAAAAGTTTTGAAAGACCTAAAATATTTTCTTCCAGTTAAGTTTAGGTTTCATTTAGGGTTTTTAGTGTCTACCCAGATCTGCATTCGTCCTATCAAAAACCTCTTGTGAGTGAGTTCCAATGGTATTTTTGTTTTAGATGATTTTCTAGAAGTTTTGCATGCTTGGAATGGTTTTCACTTGGTCTTTATAATGACTCAAAGATCAGAAGCTTGAGAAACCTTAGATTACCCTGGTGTCTTTTTGTCTTCTTGATGAGTCTGACTTGGTTATGAAATCTATCCTTTGTGAGAAACACATTTAGTTTTCTCGTTGCAAATCTTTGAACAAACCTTGTTATAAGTTTTGAATTTCATTTTTCCAAAAGAAAACATATCTGGATGTTTTTTGATTGATTTGTTATTATGAACAAATGAATCCTTAGTTTACTGAACAACTAAGTAAAATGTCCTCAAAAGGAATTAAAGCTTTTATACAATTAGGTTTTAGAAGTTTTTAATCTCAAAGATTAGTTTTTGTAGGTTTGAGTGCTTTCTAGAACTTATAGTTCTCTTTTGAAAGAAATTGTTTTTGTAGTTTTGAGTTTTGAAAAAGGAAAGGGATTTATTGTGAGCATAATTAGTAGTCTCGTTTTGAGTTCTTATTGAAAAAGACAAAAAAAAATTCTTTTCATTTACATGTTGAAAGAAGGATTTGTTTCTTAAAGAATTGCATTCTCGAACTCTTTCTTTTAGCTAGAAGTTCATTGAAAGAAAAAACGAATTGCTTATCATTTTAGGTGCATTTTTTAGCGTTTTTGGAGTCAATTCTTCACACCATCAAAGTTTCATTTCTGTACCTATTGACTTAAAGAACAACCCATAAAATCAACGCTTAATTAAAATTGATCTAGTAATCTTTTTTATTTCTAGGGCTCTTATCACCAATATAGCTTAGGCTAGTATCTTGGAGTAGGGAGTAATTAAATCTCCAAGATAGTTAAAACAAACAAGTAGATATATATTGTGGTAGGAAATAAATCCAATTGTAATTGATACATTATAGGAAGCTTCTCTTAAAGGAGTCAATCACGAGATCATGTCCGAACCTTTGAGACAATCAAGTTTGTTTCATTGGGAAAGATAGAAGATTTGTGCATATTATAAATGGTAAACCTCGGATTAACCATTGTCGAGGAGCCTGGGGTCACTTGTTGGTAAACCTCAGATTGATCATGTCGAGGAGCCTTCAAGGGGATTGAGCTTTGTTACTCTACCCTTGCACGTAGGTCGGATCGTAGACTGTTCCCCCAGTTGTATTTGTTACTATTGGTAACCTTAGTGTCCATAAACTTAAGATTATTTCCTAAGGTGACAGTGAAGGACGGGTCTCACTGTACCTAAAGCAGATGTCAACTAGACCCACTTGGACTCTCTGGGGGGTTCTCTTCACTCGAGATGGTTTTGTGAAGAAACTTGTGCCAGTCTGTTTCATTAAGCAGGTTGTCGGGGTAACTGTTCCAACCGCTCTTTTTGTATTAAAATTCTACGATGTTGGATTCCATTACCAACTAGAGTTTTTAGTACGGGAAGTTACTGTTTGTGTGTGATTTGAACTCTTAGATTTTCTAGGCGTGTGATTCAGTTGTTTGTTTCTTTAGAGACTTTAGGTGCTTTTATTGAAATTTTCTTTGTTTATGTGTGATTATTCTCATCCTACACCTAGAGATTATTATCCTTGATTGATCATGTCAAGACAATCATCTATGTTTTCCCAATCACCAAAAACATTTTTATATGGCAGTCCTACTATTCCTTTGGGGTACCAGTCACTCACTGGTACTTTTAGTTAGTTACTGCCTGGGGGCCAAGGTAGTCAGTTACTACCTGGGGGCCAAGGTAGTCAATTACCACCTGGGGGGCAACCCCAAGGTAGTCAGTTTCCACCTGGAGGGCAACCTCAAGGTTTTCAACCTTTAGGATAGTACATACCCCAAGGTCAACCCTAGACTCAATATACTCCTCAGGATGCTTATCAACCCCAGATTCAGTACGTGCCTCAGGGTTATCAACCTCAAGGTCAATACCCAACTCAAGGTTTCCAACCGTCTTCTGGTCAATAATTTTTACAAGGAGCTGGAAATGTACTCCTAATTATCAGCCCTACGTTCAACCAGGTTATGGTCCTCCATATGCACAACCTGTTATGGGTCCCAGAATGAATATGGTGTGGGATCCGTCTCAAACTCAACAGACTTTTCAACCTAATGTGCAGTTATCAAGTCAACCTGGACAACCTTTGGTTTCTAGTCCAACCTAGCAACCTGTCCAGCCTATGGTTCAAACCTCTGCACCTAGTTTAGTTCAGTAGCCTGGGCATAGCTCACCTTAGACTCTGCCTTGAACTGTTGCTACAACTGCTGCAATTTCTATTCAACCTACCACACATGTTTTTGGAGTATCTGTAGCTCCGGTTTCTACTATCCCTGCATCAGTGAAAACTCCTCAAGTCTTTATGCCCCATTCAGGACCTACAGTTCAGACTTCGGTCTAGATGCTTGTAGGACAAGCTGGTCCAAGTACGATGGCCACAAGTCAACTGCAATTCACTTATCAACTGTACCAATGACAATATCAATTCGGTCCTACTGTAAAAAAGCTAGTTTATCAGAATCAACTGTATCCTGGCTATACTTATCAACAACCTCAACAACCCCAGTTTGGTCCAGTTAATCCTGGTTTCCTGGGAGGTTGTAACATTCCTAATGCAAATCCGATTCTAGGTTATCCTGGATATCCTCCTCCTGGGGCTAGTCTTTTTACTCAAGGTTTTCGTGACCCTAACCGTCAGTTACCATTTATTGCAACTTTGGATTTACTTGATTTGTCACGCCTTACGAACGATCCAATTTATTATCTTCCATACTAGCTACCAATGCCTAATAAGTTGCCCAGTGATATCCCGAAATTCAAGGGTACATCACGGGAGGATCCATCAAATCATGTTATGACGTATCACCTCTAGTGTGCATCTAATTCAATCATTGATGATTCAATTCGATTACGTCTTTTTCAAAGAACTCTTATTGGTCTTGTCGCCAAATGGTACATTGAGTTACCCCGAGGCTCTTTTTATAATTTTAGTTAGTTAGCCACTTCTTTCTTAACTCATTTTCAGTTGCCTGTTAGATACGACAATGGCATGAAACTGTTAACTTCACTAAAAAAATCCATGTCCACATATATTTCTGATCATATTCATGAATGGCGATGTAGAAGGCGTTTAGTGAAAGTTTTCATTCCGGATCAAATTTTAGCGGAATGGTTCGTTAAATCATTGTTACCTAAAATCACTGAAGATGTAGCTAAGGCAGGAGTTGTTACTGAAGAGAAAGTCATTGCTAAGGCTCAGTACCTTGACCTCGTTTATACGCAGTCAGGTACTCTACATGAAAAAATCCCTGATCTTCCAAAAACTACAGCTCCTTCAGGGTCTCATGCCGCTGATGGTATGATTGGTTCAGTTAGTATTAAAAGCAAGAAGAAATCTTCAAAGAATTCTTCTCCTACAATAACTTTACATGATTCCCCGAAAGGAGATTCTTCCACTGAAGTTTCTGCCGACGTCCATGTTGTAAATTCATCTATGACCAGATCCAGTAGTAAAGCAAAGGGGAAGAACAAAAACAATCAAAATTCAAAAGGTAAAACAAATAAAAATGAATCTACTGACGAAAAACAAACACCTCACTATCCTTGTTTCATTTGCGACGAGGATCATTTTACTAAAGAATTCCCATATCGAGCAAAGTTTTCGAAATTCGTTAAAGGTTCTCAGACGCCTACTGTATTGAAGGATCCTTTTCCTACTCAAGATAGTAAGGTGGTTGCTTCTTCCTCAAATACCTCAGAAGAACCCATTATGATGATGTCTCATGTCAGGATTGCGACGCGATCGCAAGATTATGGTAGTAAAAATCCTGTTGGTGGTAACGAAGCAGAATCTTCTAACTCAAACACATCAACTACACCTCCTCCTGTTTCTAATCCACTACAGATCGAGGAACCAAACCCTGATTTAGTAATCAAACCGCCTGCTAAAGGTATATTTCGGAAATCAGCTTTCAATCCACATGCAAGAGCTGCTCAGAATTATAACATTGTTGAAGACGTAGCCATTGCCCCTTCAACAATGTCGGCTTTGGAAGTGCTATAATCATGCCCAGCACAGCATAAATTACTATTGTCTGCTATAGGAGCTGTCGATATTCAGGATTCGAACCTAATAATCTTCGATTTAGAGAATAGTACACCCTACCTTCCTCATCAAATGGCTTTCCAGATTCCAGTGTTATTAAAAAACGGACCTTGCTTTCAGACTGTGATTGATGAAGGGGCTTCTACATGTATTATGTCGATCCAGTGTTCAAGATCGCTTGGTTCTCCCACACTCAATCAGTCTCCGACAACTCTAAAGGCTTTTGATGGCTGAGAGTTCCATCCTTTTGGTATTTTAGAAGGTTTACCTATAAGGGTTGAAGGAAAAACCGTAAATCTAGATGTGGAAGTGGTTAATGCCCCTCTAGATTACAACCTTCTCTTGGGTTACAGTTGGTCTTATGCTATGAATGCTATTGTTTCATTGGTATTTCGGCTTATTAAGTTTCCTCATAACGGCAAGATCGTTACGATAGACTAGCTGAGTTATTTCTCATCCGACCTGTTAAAACAACTATCCCTTACAAGGATGTTGGGGTAGGTTTGATTAAAGATTCTGGTTTACTAGGAACTTTTTCCTTCCTTCCTCCTAACGTATCGCCTTCTATTGCGACTATTCATATGATTTCATCAAACAATGTTACTTTTGATGATCCTTGGACTGTACCTTTCGATTCTAGGGTGGATTCATTTTATGGCGCGATGCCTTTGAGTCCCTTTGAAATTGCATATCAGGTTGTACAGTCATTTTCTGATTCCTGACCTATCGCGAGGATAGTTTCTTCTTGTCTCAACCTCATTAAAAAATGAAACTGGATGTTTCGAGGATAGTTTGCTCCTGTATTAGCCTCATTAAAAAATGAAACAAGGAGTTATGAGCATAGTTCCTTGTCTTGTGTCAAGCTCGTTAAAAAATGAAACAAGGAGTCATGAGCATAGTTCCTTGTCTTGTGTCAAAATCGTTTAAAAAATGAAACAAGGGTTTTGAGGATAGTTATTTTCCTGTGTCAACCTCATTAAAAAATGAAACAACTCCCTCGAGTCTTTCCAAGATCTCGAAAGTGAACCTTCATTCCATCCACCCGGTTGAATGCAATGAAGCTTGGGGGGCATGTACCTCGATTTGAGTCATTATGCCGGGGGCATGCGAACTTATAACAAGCATAGTTTTTCGTTTCAAGCTTGGTTAAACATGAAACTGAATCCAAGCAGAGTTCTCAATGGTTCAAGCTTGTGTAAAAGTAAACCCATACCTGATTTACATCTCGTGATCGCCATTTTTATCCGCTAAATTCTACTAGATGAGCCTTGATTGTTTTCATTCCATTGCCACCATCTTTTTGGTGGATCATATGCTTTCACTTGGTTGTTTTTCCTTTCCTGAGGAACCACAACTATGAGTGGTTTTGTTAGCCAGCCTCTTAACCATTACATGTTTTGAGTAGTTCCAACATTGCCGAAACCAGTTGCTACCCTTTATACCAGTCATTCCTCTAGGTGGAGTCCTCTTTAAGCTCTTTTCTGACTCGTAAAATATGAAAAGATTGTCGAGTTTTTCCTTTTATAACTCGTTAAATGGAATTAAAAGGGTGGTCCACTTACAACTCTTTTATGACCATATAAACATGAAAATATCGCCGTACTTTTGTCGTTTCAAGTTCGATATTGGTTATAAAACGACATGTCTTTGATCGCTTTTTTACTTTTTCGGATTGGAGCCACTAATTATGAAAAGTACTCCTTGATCATAATGGTCAAGCGGTTCTCTCAAGTATTGTTTTATACTTTTTTGGGCTTGAGGAACACAAATTTATGAAAAAGGACCCCCATGGAGTTTTCTTAAGTTTTTCTTCTGACTCCCTAAAATTTAAAAACACCGAGTTTTTCCTATACCGAATTCGTTAAAATTTAACAGTAAAGGACCTGTTCAATTTTAAATAGGAACGAACCACTCCTTCATAGGGTTCGAATTCTAAACTAATATGGACTCATCTGAAGGATGAGCTTATAAACAAGCAAATGTTATCCTCCTCAAGCTTGTTAAAAATAAAGAGGTACTTGCCAAAAATGGTGGGGGAAAAGAGAGAAAAATCAACCTGTTTGTTACACTTTGTATTTTAGAAAAGTAGTTAACCACTCTTGAACACGACACTTTTTGTTCACCTGGGTTGGGAAATCCTTTGCCTAACAGTTAATCAAACCATATTGAAAGTCTTCAGCTGGTTTCTGGGTATTATCTTTGGGTCAATTGTCACCAAACCATTTGTAATGTCGTTACGTGTTCAAGAGGTCAGTTCAAACAAACCATTCATCTGCAAAATATCTGTCGTCCATTTTGACCATCCCTGAGTCTGTCCTTGCCAATATATTTCTTCAAACATGATCTATGATTTCGTGTTGTGGGCTTGCCTATGAAAAATCACTTTCTATCAACTTCAGCTCATTATCTAGAAAGATGATCTAGAAATCGTCAATACCTTGAAATCTGCATGCCCTAATGGCAGGTTTCTCTCCTTCGACGATAGGTTGCGTCATTGAACTTCGATCAAAGGATTCAATGAGTTCAACTTTAGCTCATTTATTCACATTTCATGGATTGTACTGAGTACTTTGAGAGCCATTGACATTACTGGTGGTTTCTCTCACACTTGTTAACAGTTCACATCATTGACTCATAATCAAGTGGTTTCTACCATGTTCGACTCCGACACATTCATTCACATTGATACGATCGTACTAGTTCGGGAAGCAGAAATCAAGACCCTGGATCTAGTTTCTACTATCCGGGATGTGAGGAATTTTGTTATTCATTATACAGTGGACTATTCATAAACAGATAGTTGCGCCCATACTGTGTCTACATATGTCTATACTTTTGATGTATTACAAAATCATTCCTGTTTCAGAACAGTTTAGTTAGTTTTCTAGTCAGTTTTGATCTAAGTATGGGAATGCCTACCTTAGCGATGATATGTTCACATATATATATTATATATATATATTATATATAATAATATATAGTATATATATATATATATATATATATAAATATAAATATATATATATATAATATATAAATATAATATATATAATATTAATAATATATTTTGCATTGAATGCTTTTACAGGTTCTGACTGGGGTGTCCATAGGATGATCCTTGAAATGATAAAGTACTTCACTCTTCATAGATGACAAAATCTATCTTCATCTATTACAGACTTCACACTTTAGGGGGCAATCTATTGCACAAAAAATTGTCACCTTGACATTCTGCAATCTGTGTGAGTCCATTACCACTCATACTTTCCTCCTTTGCAAGTCTTAAGCCTCAGTTCCACATATCAAACCTTGAAATAAGAGAAAACCCTCAAAAGTCTCTAAAATTCTGGTTCCGCACTTTGTCTTTGCATTACTTGCGGTCCCGCACCTAATGGTCATGTCTCCTGTGCACTTGACCACTCTGTCTCTGTGTTATGGGTGCGGACCCCTGTAAAAGTTAAAAGGCGCAATTATATTCTTAAAAAATCACTTTCAGTCATTTCTAGAAGCTTCTGGAAGGAATCTTGAGGTGGCAAGTTCACTCTCTTAAGGTTCATGCATCCCATACCTTAAGGACCTAACCCCTTGATGTGAGGAGCTTATCCCTTTGAAGGAGGACTCTATCCCTTCATAGGTGGATCTGTAACCTCCTCCACTGCACTATAAAATGAAGCATTGGGCTAGTTACTTGGGAGGTTGAAAGCTGAATATTTTTGAGGTGAAATGTTGCTGGAACTTAGTCTTCTTAGTTGAGTTTTTATGAGGAGATATTACATACCTCTAAGATCTCATTTGGAGAAGTGCAAGGCTTGTCAAAGTAAAGGAAATTCCTATTTCGGACCCCAAGAAGAGCTTGTTCAACATCAAGGCTGAAAAGGTTGTAAGGTTCTTCTACTTCAAAGTTAATACAAATAACTTTGTTTTTCTCAATAAGCTGTTGATGTATGGTTTATTTTATGGATTCCTTAATCACCATAATGGACATGATTTATGATATTAGCTATGCAGGTGCTATTTGATGTTTGCTTGTTTGTGATTGTAGGTTCTCAAAAGGAAACTCTTTCGAACGGTTGAAGGATGGCTGCTACAAACTAGTGTTGGACTTAAGGTAGGGTCTTAACACCTCTATAGCTTTTATTTATGAATCACATATGTTTAGAGAAAGATAGATTTGTTTATCTACTTGTTTCTAGACTATCTTCTGATACTAGGGAGATCGGTCTTGTCCACAAGATTGATTTATCTAGCCAACAATATAATAGGACCATCGGGTCTGCAACTATATATCGCAATCGGCTGTTTCAATGTGGCATCACGTTAAGACTTATGATATGATAATTCCAATGAGGATATTAAACAGTTGTTAATACATCCATTGGGTCCATAGTATATCGCATTCGGCAGTTTTCCCTTTAATTCTATTACAACCCTCATATATTGGAAATATGCACAAACACACAGGAACTTGCATTTTCTGCTTATCCATAGACTTGGTACGTTTATCAATGCTTACCTTTCTCTAGATCAATCCTCCGCTGTAGATCCTACCATCCTATCCAATAGTTGATATTGCACCTGACCAACAAAGATGCTCGGTGATCCTGCACCATAGAACAAAACCGTATTTGATCCAACGCTCGACAATGATATCAGGTGAGCTACATGCACGAGGATTACCCGCCTGACAAGGCAGTTTCCTCTCTCCTTCTCCTGCCATTCGGCAGTCGATGAATGGTATCAGGTGATCAACCCTAAATACCACTTACAGCCTTGAGTCCTCCTGAAAACCGCTACCACTATTACAAACCCGCTAGTTAGCTGTTGAACGCAGATACGATGTCATATTAAGGATTGTTTCTATAACCTGTTCGGGTCTATGTTATTATATCGCATCTATAAATATATATACTCCTCTTCTCTTTGTACTCCTTCGTTATACTCTTGGCATATGCGATACTCCCGATAGTTCTTCCTTTGGCATATATTGCTCTTGAGATGGCTCCTCCTGAGCTCCGATAGCTCTGTTTTGCTCCTCCGATATGTTCTTCTTTGGCATATAGATGACATATCTATATAATATATATAATATATTATTATATTATATATAATATATATATATAATATATAGATATATAATATAGATATAGATATAAATATATATATATATATAATATATATGGCTCCTCCTGTAGCCCCGATAGCTCTATTTTGCCTCCTTTGGCTCCTAGAATATTGCCATCTTGACATCAATGACAATCTATGTCAACACTAACGACCTGCTTCCCATCCCTTTTGTTTGCGAACTCAATCTAAGTGCCCTTATTAGTTGTGGGGCACCGACCAAGAGGACTAAGAGAATATAAATAATATATGTCCCAAGTGCAAAGAAGATGAGCCCGACCCTGTGTTAGTGTCGGTATCTTCATCCCTCCGTCAGAGATCAAATTCTCTTGTTGCATTGCATATTAGGTGTCTCGCTTAGTTAGCTGCATTCCATTAGGAGCATGGATCATCTGATGATAGTGGCTTGTTGTACATTTTCCCTCATGTCCTTTACCTGCTCGCCCATTTCCATTCATCAAGATTATCTGCAGTCACTTTTTGTCTTTAAATTTGCAAGAGTCATTTCTAGGGTTTTAGTTTCATTAGGTCTAGGGTTTCATCAAAAAGGACTTCAAAATGTCTAATAACAGTCACTAGGTGCATGAGGAGGTTGAATAAAGTTCCAGTACCAATAAATTTCATAATCACTTGCTCAGAAATGTATTTTTCCTCAAAACCCTATTTTGAGGAAAAATAAAGTATTTTAGGTTTTTATTATATAAATTCATGTAATTTCAGTTCTTTCATATGTAAATAACTTCAGTGGAAACCCTGGTCACCTTGCCAAGCTTCAACTGCTCCATCCCCTGCAAGGCAAACACAAAATCAAGTCATTCAGTTCATCAAAGGCACAAATAAAGTAAACTGCCCAAAAAAAAAACAGAGTTGAAAAAGTAAGTCACAATGCAAACATTATAAAAGTGGGTTTTATGAATGAAAAATCAGAAGCTCTTGTATATAAATCATTTTTCACAGTTCAAAAAACTCATTGGCATTCAAAGAAGAAATATTGAGCAAGGGAAGGCCATGTTGAGAAAAGGAAGCAAGCTTGGAGTAAAACTGTGCAAGTTTGTGGGCGCGGCACATCGAGTGAGAGGCACGGCACATACAAGTAGCATAGCACATTGGGCCACCCTCCATAGTGTTAAAACTATACTAGCACGACGCATACAGGAGGCATGGCATGTTGGGTTTGTGGCACGGCGCATAGAGCTGCCAAGCCTGATTTCATCATAAACTCCCTCAAATTTCCAAAGTTGCTCAATCTTATGGTGTGCAAGTAAGTCAAGCCCTTTTCCTTGCTAGTGAAAGAGTTTTTCTTAAAACATTATGGTGGTTTAGTGTGAAAAAAACTCACAGCCTACCTCTTTGTAATTTCTCAAAAAACAATTGCCTAGGGGCTGCATTTGTGATTTTGCTACCAAGTCCACTCCACCACTCCCTTACTCTTTGACTCCTCCATTTATTTTCCAGTTCATCCACTCATTCCCTAACTCCCATATTCCTAAAAAAAATCATTCACCCCTATCCCCAATTCTCATTTTCCCAAATCCTAACTACAAAATCCCCAAACCCTAATTGTTGTCCCTAAGCTTGCATACTATTCCCTAACCCCCTATTTCCCAAAAAACCTATCATAACATTCCCAAACCCCTCATACCCTCTCCCTCCATAGTTCCTCATACATTCTTACCCTTGGTGGATGAAAACTAAAAACACCATATTAAAAATCTTCATACTCATCAAGAAAACTCACACACTAGCAAACATGGAGTCTAATCCTTCCTATGACCAAGATGAAGAGACACACAGTGACTCTCCTACAGAAATGCATGCACCAAGGAGACCTCACAAGGGTGGCAAACATATATGAGAGGAGCCTACTTCACTTGTCGAGCTACAAGCCTGGCCTCTTGCTATCACATGCTTCCAACACCAATCTTGTTATCAGTTCTGTGAGATGGTTGCTAGAGTCCAGTATCATCATGAGTTAGCCAGGTTGTTTATGCTCCATTTACATAACGGCCAAGCCACTCTAGCTGGTGTGACATTCACCTTGACACCGGAATCTATTTCTCCAGCAACCGACATTCCTAATGTTAGAGAGCAGTGAAATAAAAGGTAGCAAATTGACAGGGAACATTATGAACCATACATCAAGCCTGGTTATTTGAGACAACTCAACAGAGTTTTTCCCTTTCGGTACCTGAAAGACTCATATGCCCCCTTGATGAAACTCATAATTAAGTATTTCAGCTGTGAGGGCCAGTTTTCTCGCCTATATGCCTATCATATCAGATTGTTGATGCACTTTACCAGGGTGAGAATAATGAATCTCCCCTACTTCATGTTCCGGAATATTGAGAAGATGACCACTCTAGTACAACAAAAGACTCCTCAGCAGTAGTTTAGCAGTATATATCATTTTGCACTCATCAAAATTGTGGTCATGCATCAGCTTGGTTTACAGGGCATCTCATGGGAGGATTTCATTTCTCATGAGTTCTTCATAGCTCCTCAGGTACCTCTAGAGGATTTTCATGAGATAGGTGGACCTTCACATCAGCAGGAGGGTCATGAGACACGGATCGCTGGTGTGCCGGTGTTTGTCACCTATAAAAAGGGCACTAGACGGTTGTTTGCAACAGCAAAGCGAGTATTATCTCCACCCGGGGTGGAAGAGGTCTCGCTTCCTTCATCAGCACAATAGGTTTAGGACAAGGGAAAGAGGCCATTACATGATGAGGGGCCTTCAGGTGAGCAAGAGACTGATTTCATTCTCATTCAGGATGACGACACTGATTTGGGCCCACAAAGCTCAAAGCTCAAGGAGGTCATCCAAGAGAAATAGGAGAACATCAATGCTTTGTCCCTCAACCTAGAAAGAGCTAACTGGATAATAAAGTACCTTGAGAAAATAAATAAGCAGCTAGAGGACCAACAAACCATTATGGAGTTGTAAAACATACGAGAAAACTGCCATGCTGCCAAGAAGAGGAAAGTGAAGCTCACATCACTTGAGCAAGAAATCAATGCTGATCGAGAGTCATGGCTTGAGAGAGTGAACATCCACTTAGAAATGTTGCTATAGAAGGATAACAGGGAGAAAACAATGTTGAGGCATATGGCCTACCATTACATGGCGAGAAATAAAAGTTGCCAGGTAAGAATCAGAAGCTTGAAAGCAAAGTTGAAGAGGGCATTGAGGAGGCGAAAGGAGCAAGACATAATTCAGATATTGGCTGAGGCTTCCTTGGCCCAACACAGCACTTGATGGAGAACATTCAGCCCAAATTTAAAAAAATTTGGGACACTTTTTGCATTTTTGGAATTTTTGGGCCAAAACACAGGTTTTTCTGCCCAATGCGCTGCACCACCCGGCACTCGCTTTTGATGGAGGCCTCCAAATGAGGAAAACTCAGCATTTTTGGATTTTTCATGAAGAAATATGCATGCTCACCAATGGCCAAGAAATTTTGACAAGTTTTGAGCCCCGAAAAGAGTCAAAAACACCCTAAAAATGACCTTTCTGTCTCTATTTGGACACACAGGAAGCAGTGTTGGGAAAACTCAGTTTTGGAGGGGCAAATGGAGGCCAAATTCAAAAATTCCATTTGTTCTAGAATGTAGATAGGTATAACTTTCCAACAATCACACTTGGAGTAGATTTTGACACCAGGAAGACTTCCAAAAGTGGCTGCAAATAGGCGCTACGCATAGGGAAATCAGCGCGGTGCATTGGGGAGATTTTGCTCAGTTTGACCAAGAATACTCTGTTTTTCACCTAGTTACTTGACAGTCAAAATCATGATGTAATTTAATGTAATTTGATGGATCTTTATGTAACTGTGTCAAATTTTCACTCATGGAGGTAGATTCATCTATCAAAAAGTAGTTTGCAACTAAATGAATCAGTTCCCTAGTTTCTGGAGGCAAGCTGTTCCACTGCCTAATTTTTAGTTCTCAGTTTAGAATTAGTTGGAAAAGCTCCTAAGCTTATGAGCTCGACCCATAGAGGCTAGGATGAGTTATTGTTTGTCTATATCTTGTGATTTTTCAGTCATTAGCATGGTTGGACTTTTGGGAAAGCTTGGAGCTTCATTGTATACACATTTCAACAGTTTTGGCTAAGGAATAAACCAGGGTTTGCAGCACTTTATGGGATTCATGTGGCATCTTGCTTTGGTATTGTGTTTCCTTCTATAATTGTGAGTTTACTTATGTTTTATGTATGCCATTATCTATCTTTCTTCTTCTTAACTAAAATAAGCAAGGATATAGGTAGAATCCATTGAAATTGTAGTGCTCTACCTAGGGTTTGCTTAGTTATTGATGTTTTCAGCTGTTTGAAGAGGATCCCTGAGGTTTTCTTGCCCTTTTCAACTCCTCACCTATCAAAATCTCTCCATTTCATTCAATTTGAAATGCTAAAATAGTTACCTACCTTGCCCCATTGAGATCTCTGCAAAACTGAGCCTCATTCCCCAAACCCAAATCTACCTTTCCATCTGAGCCAACAAAACATCATTAAATTCAATCAAACTCTTTTTCACACATACCTAGCCTAAAATCAGTCATCATATCAGTCATCTCAAGCCTTTATTGATCATATTTTGTTGAGATTGACAAGGAGAGAGCCCTCTCCCAACCTGGTAGGGCTAGTTACCAGGTTAAGTGTGGTTTGATGTTACCCTAGATCCTACGTTTCTCAGCCTGAAGTAGATTTAGGCCCTAACAACTTGCACCTGTGCATGAACACTAAAATAATGGAATTTAAGGTTACCACCAATAATAACAAGTCCTAGGGGGGACAAGTATCAGCCAAATTCACACACAAGGGTAGGATAGCTAATTATGAAACCCCCTTAAGTGTTTCCTCCTAAGTGCCCCCCAAGTATAAAAAAAATATTAATAACATCATTCGTAATATGCTCAAATTATACATTTTGTGCCACCCAAAACTAAATGAAATGGAGTATGTCACCTTGCTCAGCCCAAGTGTGACCTTGTGATTAATCCTCATGTTAGAAGGGCTTCCCAGACCACACTACTACAAGTGGATTTGTATCCCAACCACAAGTTGGTAAGTTGGTTTTTTAGTGTCGGAGCAGGTGACACACACACCTATCTCCAAGGCACTAGCCTAAGCCAATGTTGGTGTACTATCAATAAAAATAAAAATATGAGTCTAGTTGATTTTATTATCACATTGATTTTAAATGCTTGTTGTTTACACAATTGGTATGCAGCGTGAAACTTATATCGTGTGAGTGACTCTTGTTAGTACCCCTAATGTAACTACATGTAAATTTTATTTTTCAATTCAATGGATGCTAACTATAGGATGGTAAGGGTCTTTTCACTTCAAAACACACCAATGCCTACAAGATGCACCTCTCACTATGTACTAAATGAAAGAATCCCAAAGCTATACTAGTTATTACCCAAAAACAAACCAAAAGAGGAAAAACTGAAAAGAGGCCAAAAAAGTGCCAAAGCTATAATGCAAAGCACTTCAAAAATGTTAAAGCTAAAAATCCAAAGCCAAATAAACACTCTTAAGAAATCAACAAGAAAGCTAGAGGTGAAAAAAAGGTAAGGAAATGTCAATAGTTTAGGATTGTAGCACAATGGTTCAACAAGAGACAATGTTCTACAAAGGTCAAAACTGAACCCTAGTGGAAGGTGGCCTAAATAAGATTACAAAGGAGTGATAATAAATAGAAGAAACACACCCAAATCATTTTTTTTAGATGAAAATTGCACACCGAAAGAGAAAATATCACCATCACAAACAATCGAGCAAACAAAAGAGAAATCACTCAAGTAAAAGTGACGAAAGGCAAACAAAGGAAAAATTCAAATAAAAAATAGATCTTAATTGTTACTTAACCAACTAAACAAATATTAAAAATTGGATCCAAAGATGATGACAATAACCCCAACTAAAGCACATCAAACCTCCAATGAAAACCCTAAAGTAGCACCAAAGGAAGGATCCAACACAAACAAACAAGAGTATGCTCAGAATTGATATGTTTCATAGTTGAAAGAAACAATAGCATATAGATCCAAAAAATAACTACAAGTTTTGAAGAAAAACACCTGAAAAATAAAGTAAAAAAAAATGAAAGAAAAACCCAAAAATTGGGAAAAAATGACAGAAAATAGGTTGGTTTTTCAGTCAACGATATCTTCCTCATAAAAACTGTCTTAGGTAGTTTTTTTTTTGAGTAAAATTTCAAGAGGATTACAATATGTGGTTAGTTTGACTAAATTATGTACATAAAAGAATATAAAAAATAGTTGCACGTGAGGGTGGAGGAAAAACAAGCTAGCCAATCTTCAATTGGCCATAGCTTCCTCATCTGGACTCTATTTTCAGTGATTTTTTTGTAGGAAATTTTGAGAGGAGTACAGATATTTGGTTAATTCAATCAAATTTTGTACAAAAAATTCCATAATTTGATTTTAAATGCATGATCCGCTATTCTCTCATATAAAAAACAAACACAAAAATTCAAACTTGAAATACCTTTAGATATGAAGAAACTAGAAATAAGAGAGATTCAAATCAATACATACATCCATAGAGAACTCAATGGAAGACCACAAAAACCATATCCAAAGTGAAGGAGATGATATCTCAAAGAAAAGAAGGTAAAATAAAAAAATATGTCATTGAAAGTACCAATTTTGTTGCATTAAATTCGACATGCAAGGAGATATTACTCCACAATCCTATTCCCTATTAGGATTACCATACAAGAAAAATAAATGGCTAATTGATACAAGATAATATCCCTAACCATATGATCATACAACAAGCAATTATGCATTCCATAATTCTATAGGGTTTGAGTCAGCACCTGGTATCCTCGTATATTGGTGAGGGATCTTGAGTTCGATGCAGAATCCTCTCGCTCCAACTAGGATATCCTGCTCTAATGCCACCGATCTAAGTCTGCACACAAGAACAAACAAACAAGGACAAGAAGTGATATTCTAGAGAAGATCATGAGTTCAAAGCAATAGCTAATAACATCCGAAAATAGTTGCAAGTATAGATCTAAAAGGAAAGGAAAATATATCTCAATTAATTAATAATAAAATGGTATGCTTATACCTTCAAGCATAATATTTCCTCTCCACAATATGGCAGAGTCTCCCCCTCTCTGAGAAATATGACCTCAACAAAAAGTATGTCTCTTAATCTCTGAATCAAGGTAACAACATCTCAATATAATTCTCACTCTCCCCTATCCCTTTCCTCTTGGTGAGATTATATAGGTTTATTCTATCCTTTGGGAGAATGTATCTAGACATATAGGGGCCTAAGAAGTTAGGAAACTTCTACAATAATGGACCCCTAACCAAATCATACACAAGCAGGTCAACTTGATCTCCTTGGGAATGACAAACTCTAGAAAATGTTTTCACAATTATGAGATTTTTCTCAATTATCTCAATTATGAAATAATTATTATCTCATAATTATAATATTTTAGCAAAAATAATTATGAGAAATTGATCAATTATGTAATTTCACCCTTTTAACATGGGATAAATTTCACATAAGTAAAATAAAAGGTGAAAAGGAGATGCATTTTAGCCAACAACTAAGGTAAGTTGAAATTTGGTTTCTCTCATTATAATGGAGTGGAAAATAGGGTTATAACACCTTTTTTGAGTTACAATACCACGGGTAGATACCATAGGTGAATAGCATGGGTAATTTACCATGGGTCAATACCATATGTGAATAGTATGGGTAATTTACCGTGGGTCAATACCGTGTTATTTTCCATTACAATACCAAGGGTAGATACCGTAGGTGGATACCATGGGTAATTACTATGGTTCAATACTATGCTACTTTCCATTCAAATCAATCATCCCCCCATAAGAAGTAATGGTCCCCATTGCGTGAAGTTCCCTTCGGAGAAGCCTTTGTTGAATAGAAGCAAATGAATAAATGTATTTTTTGTTATTGAACCATAAATTTTGGTTTGTGTTTGACCCAAAACTAAGTGTTGTTGAAGACAAGGGTTTTGTGTGGCTGACCCATAACCTAGGGTTTGTGGATGACCCATAACCATGATGAATGAAGATCCAATGATAGAGATACCCTATAATGCTTGTATTTGAATTGTGATATTGACAGTGTGTGGCCTAGAAAATGAATTCAATGGTAAGGGTTTTGTGTGGTTAACCCATAACCTTGATGAATGAAGATCAGAGGATAAAGATACCCTATAATGCTTGTGGGCCAATTGTGATGCTGACAATGTGCAACCTAGGAAATGGACTTCGGTGGAAATGGTTTTATGTGATTGACCCATAACCATGCTGAGATATGTCGCTTGTTGATGAACCTTGTATGGGTTTAGTGGCTTATATTTGTAAATTCTTAGAGGTTCCTTTGCGATAAATGTATCAAGAAATCCAAGCGCATCTACTACGCTTAAATGGAACACCCTTTTTAGGTAAGCCATATAATTTGAAGTTGGATTCCCTCTATTTCTTGATGCTCTTGAAGCTAGCACGAGATCACCATATGAATGCTCTGTTTGCACAACATTAAAGTCTCTGACCTTTTTTGCAAGATCAACTGGTGTATCCTTCTTGTCATTTAATAAAAATATAACAAAAAGATATTCAACCTCCTTAAAATTATGGAATTGGGTAAAAATGCAAAACATGAGC
>APFE030850482.1:4205-37483 GCA_000404065.3 Pinus taeda
TCTATTGTTTCTAACTACTTTCGTGTCGAGAGGACTGCTCTGTTGTGTTAGGAGCATCTGTTCCAGTGAGGAAGCCCTTTTGTTTCACGCGAAAAGGTTTCTAGTAGCCCTAGCTACGTCATTTTTAAGATTTGGAGGCATATAATGTTTATTTGCAGTTTCTAGTTATTTTTCTCTCTGTTTATTATTTCGGTTTATTTAGCTTCTTTTTTTTACTGGATCTATACCTTTCATTTCTGCATATGCTCTTTTCCCTGTGACTCTCTGCGATCTAGGAAAATCAGAAATAGAGAGGAAGGATTTTTCTCATGCGTATGCTCTTTTCCGCTGCGCCTTCGTGTGATCTCGAAAAATCAGAAACATTGAGGAAAATATTTAGTTTCCGGGTAAAGCTAACTTTAAGCCGTAAGGTTTTTTTTTTTTGTATGTCCGTGTTGGGTTTGGTGTTTTTTGTTTTGTAGGGAAAAAGAGCTTTCTCAAGCAAGCACGCAACCCAAAGCTTCAGTGACTAAAAAAAACAAACCTCTCTCTCTCTCTCTCTCTCTCTCTCTCTCTTAATTTATCTCACTTGGTTCAAAGCTAATTTATGAGAGTAGAGGTCTTGAGTTCAAGTCTCCCTTTTTGTTGAGAAAGGGAGTGGATTTTTCATTTCCGCACATTCCCGCACTTCGTCAGCATCTTCATCAACGTTTCTTCAAAAAGCCATAACTTCTTCATCCAGAAGCTATTTTCAGAGTCATTTTTTTTAACCAGCCTAATTTTTCGAGATCTTTCCATTGGAACACTTAGTTTCAGCATGTATAGCTTCAGTTTCTGTTAAAATGGAAAGTCCATGCCAAGTTTTTCTTGATAGCACCAATTACTTCCAATGGTGGTCCTACATTGTGGATTTACTTAGAAGTAAAGGTCTTTACAGAATAGCCACAGGCCAAGAAACCAAACCAGAAGATGAAGATAAGGCAGCTAAATGGGAAAATAGGCAAGATCAAGCACGAGGGTTGATAGGGATGTCTATTTCTCCAGATCTTAGATTCCATATTGCAGAACTTGATACTCCTGATGAAGCATTGAAATGGATTACTAAAGTTTTTGGAATAAAAAATGAACTTAGAGCCCATCAACTTGAAAATGAGTTGCTTACATCGGACCCCAATAATTTTTCTTTGATTGAAGATTTTTTGTCCAAGTTCAAGACCCTTAGACTTCTCTTGGAAGGTGTTAAGGTTAAGAAAGAAGATAGTAACCTTATCTATTCCATTCTTACTAAGTTGGGACCAGCCTACTCTGGGTTTGTTTCCACCTTCCATTCTACAAGAGAAGCCTTCATTTCTCAAGGACATGACTACAAGCCCCCTTCCTTTGATGCTTTTTGTGATTCTTTAATAAGAGAACAAGAAAAACTTTCACACCTCGGTCTTCTTAATCTTGGAAACTCTTCTAAGAAAGCGTTAATCGCCCAGCAGCAACCAAACTCAAAGAATCCTAGGAAGTCATATCCTAAAAATAATGGTCCTAAACCAAACAAGGGTCCTAAGCAATTTCAGCCTCAAATGAAAAATCATTTCACCAGAATGATAAGGCAAATAAAAACAAAGGCAAGAAGACTGATAGACATTGCAACTTTTGTAATCGAGATGACCATTTAGAATCTAAATGCTTTAAAAAGATGGAAGCCTTGGAAGCAGCAATGAAGAAGCATAACATCAATTTGGAGCACTCTTCAAATTCATCTTCAGGAATGGCACTTTCTGCATGTGGTTGTCAAGCATCTCGGTCTGGCTATGCACTAAATGTATCTTCTTTCTCTCATTCTCATGAGTGGCTCATTGATTCTGGAGCTTCTTATCACATGGCAAAAAACAAAGCCATGTTTTCTTCTTTAAATGATTGTAACACCAAAAATATATATGTTGGTGATGATAGATCTCTTAATGGTGTAGGGACTGGAACTGTTCATCTAGACAATGGTCAGTTTAATGATGTATTATGTGTTCCAACCTTATCCTGCAACCTTCTATCTGCATATCAGATAACTCATTCAGGTGAAGGTAAAATTGTTGAATTTTCACCTCATGATGTTGTAATCAAGGATCTAAGAGATCCTAAACAGATTCTAGCTACTGGTATTGCTGATGATTCACAAGGTTGTATAAGTTTCACAACTTTGGGTCATCAAATCTTCCCTCAGTATTTGTTGCTCATAATGATGAAGTGAGCAAACTTTGGCATGAGCGATTTGGTCACTTAAACTATTGCTCTCTTCCCATAAAATATCGTGACAGGTCTTCCCATGGTATCTTGCAAAGATGGTGTTTGTTCCGGATGTGTACTCGGAAAACATCATCGGGACAATTTTGAAAAACGTGCCTCTTGGCACACCTCGGCCCCTCTACAGCTTGTGCATAGTGATTTATGTGGTCCACTTTCAGTCGCTTCCTTCTCTGGCTACAAATATTTCTTAACTTTCATTGATGATTTCTCCAGACGCACTTGGGTATATTTCTTAAAACTCAAGAGTGAAGTATTTAACAAATTCTTGGCCTTTAAGGTCTTTGTTGAAAAACAATCTGGACATCAAATTCTTAAGCTAAGATGAGATAATGGCGGAGAATATGTTAAAAACGACTTCATCAACTTTCGCACTGAGCATGGAATTCAAATGCAACATACTGTTCCATATACTCCACAAAAAAATGGTGTAGCTGAAAGGAAGAATCGCACCTTAAAGGAAATGGCTAATTGTATGCTTCAATCTAAAGAACTTAGTCTTAACTATTGGGCAGAAGCAATTAACTGTGAAAATTACATACTAAATCGCACTCCTAATAAAGCTTTAAAGAACATCACTCCAGAAGAAGCATGGAGCTCTATTAAACCAGATGTGAGTCACTTTCATGTTTTTGGAAGTGAAGCATGGGCCCATATTCCAGATGAAAAACTTAAAGCTTTAGAACCAAAGAGTGAAAAATGTATCTTTGTTGGATATTCTGAAGATGTCAAAGCATATAGACTTATTCCATTTAAGTCCAAAAATGTTATAATTAAAAGAGATGTACAGTTTGATGAAAATAAATCGGCCTACGAGCCTAGTTTGGCGCATGTGACACCTCTCTCTATCTCTTCTACCTTTGAACATATTTCTTCTTCAGATGATGAAAGCGAGGATGACAATCCTCCCCCACCTTCTCAGGATCCTCCTTCAGCTCCTCACTTCCAAAATGGGTCCAAGCTACCCAAGATGCAGCAGGTGATCTTGCCGGTGATCTTACAGATCAACGACGTACACGTTCTCAGTTCGATAGAGCCTCTTCTTTACTGGCTCAAGCTTCAGCGAATTATGATCATGACACCTTTGCAGAAGCTTCAGGCCATCCAGATTGGGACGCAGCTATGAATGAAGATTATCGTTCATTATTGGCAAACGATACATGGGATCTTGTTCCTCTACCAAAGGGACGAAAACTTGTTAGATGCAAATGGGTTTACAGAACCAAGTATGGACCAGATGGGAAAGTTGATAAACATAAAGCTCGACCTGTTGCTAAGGGCTTTTCACAAGTTGAAGGAATTGATTATACTAAAACCTTTTCCCCCGTTGCCAAAATGAACTTTGTCTGCCTTGTTCTTTCCCTTGCTGCCTCTTTCAAATGGGAAGTCCATCAGATGGATGTTAAATCCGCCTTCTTGCATGGGGACTTGCATGAAGAAATCTACATGGAACAACCTATTGGGTTTATACAACAGACTCCAGCCTTGTATGTCGTCTTAAGAAATCCCTTTATGGTCTCAAGCAAGCTCCTCGGGCTTGGTATGCCAAAATGGATAGTTTTCTTTTAGAATCTGGCTTTTCTAGGTGTCATTCTGATAATACTATCTACACCAAGAAAGTGGGAAACTCTCTTATCATCCTTGTTCTTTATGTTGATGATCTTATTCTTACTGGTAGTGATCCCATCCTTATAAACCATGTGAATTCCAGCCTTAAAAAGAAATTTGACATGAAAGACTTAGGACACTTACACTATTTTCTCGGTCTTCAAGTCTTGCAATCCAAGGAGGGTATTTCCCCTTCCCAGTCCAAGTATGCTTGTGATATTCTTCGTCATTTTCACATGGAAGATTGTAAGCCAGCTCCTTCTCCCTTTCAGTCTGGAGTCAAACTTTCAGTCTCTTGTACTTCTCCTGAAGTTGATGCTACCTTATACCGTCAACTTGTAGGAAAACTCTTGTATTTAACCCATACTCGTCCTGACCTTTCCTTTGCTGTTGGCCTTGTTGCTCGTTTTTTGCAAAACCCCCGTGAAAGTCATTGGAAAGCAGCTAAAAGAATACTTCGTTATGTTCGAGGTACAATACAGTTTGGGATTCATTACAGTGCCAAAGCAACTCCTCTATTAGTTGGTTTCACTGATTCTGATTGGGCTGGTGACCCTGATGATCGGAAGTCTACTGCCGGTTATGTCTTCACTCTTGGTTCAGGACCTATTACATGGGCTTGTAAGAAACAGGCTGCCATTTCTCTTTCGTCAGCAGAAGCAGAGTATCGTGGTGCCGTGGAAGCTAGTAAGGAAGCCTTGTGGCTTCGTCAGATCCTATCAGAATTGGGCTTTGAGCAGCAGCATCCGACTACACTTTGGTGGGATAATCAAAGTGCCATTCAGCTTTGCAAAGATCCAGTTCAGCATCAGCGCAGCAAACACATTGAACTTCACATGCACTTCATCAGAAAGCTCATTCATGACCATGTTCTTGAAGTGCAATATTGTTCAACAGATGATCAGGTTGAAGACATCTTCACAAAGGCTCTCACAGAGGCGAAGTTCACTAAACTTCGATATATGCTTGGAGTTCAGGAAGTTGTCACTAAGGGGGGATAGGCTCTAGTGCCTCCATCCTTCTCCAATTGTGTCATATTTGTAAATCCTTCAATCCTATCCCAAGTTGTTCTTAAGGGGGGATGTTAGGATATTCCGACACATAGGAAATAGTTAAGTTCAACTTGGTCTAGTATAGAGTTAGGTTTAGAGTTAGGTAAAGTGTGTTTCTTTACCGTTGTACATTTTGTAACTTACAATCCGACGGTCACGATATTAGTGATCCGACGGTTCATTCTCTCCTCGGTATTACCGACACTTGATCCGTGGCTTGACACCCAATTGGTCCATGAATTCTATTTAAAGCGCATGGAGGGTCACTTGTAGGTTCACCGTGCATGAGAGAAGCTTATGTAAATTTTCATTCTTTTATTAATAAATTGCCTGTAGTAGACACATTGGCGTAGGCCATGGACTGTTTCCCTCTCTGAGGGTTTTAACCACGTCAAAATACTGGTGTATTGATCTGTGATCTGTTTGTGAGAGGTGTTCTTTTGGTGTTCTGTCTGAGGAACTTACCCTGTAAATTCCTACATAATCATCATAACTTTCATTTTGTCAGTGCTAATGGTTATCCCCATACTAGAGGGGGAATCTTTGAGGATTCTTATTTATTTGCTGAGATAATAAGAACACATTTGCGTAAGAATAATATCACCAATATAAATAAGAAGAATGATGATTACAGTAGCAATAATTGGGTTAGCACAACTTATTTCTTCCAAATAATTTTCTAATTTGTCAATGCAATGACAAATGTATGGGACAAAGTACAACCCTACTCAACCCCTATATTTTTTACACTTGTTATCATATCAAAAAATAATTGTTATATTTTTTGTTTACAAAACACATTAATAAAATCTGATTTTGAAAAAAAGAATTATCTTATAAATATGATAATTTTTTTAATATAATATTAATTTATTTTTTATTATTAACTACATTAAAAAATATTAACTTATTTTTACAACAAAATATTTTTAATAACATAATTTCTCGAAATAATTTTAATTATCATAGATGATGATTGAAGAAATTATTATAAAAGAAATTTATTATTTAAAAAAAAGTCTTCTTATAATTATAAAAAAAACAAAAAAAAACAAAAAAACCTCAAAAACTTATAAGACTACTACTTGAAAACGGTCTTTTTACTATTTAATGAAATGATATGAGATATCATATAATCCATCTCACCAACTTATAAATACAGTAATTTATATCATAAATGTAATTTATTTAATTAAATGATATGAGATATCATATAATCCATCTCACCAACTTATAAATACAGTAATTTATATCATAAATTTAATTTATTTAATTAAATTGGTAATTTTTTTTATTTAGTAACTTTACCTAAGTTTAGGTTGGGGGTTGGGGCGTCTAGATTGGAAATTTCTTGGAATAATTTAATAGGTTTAAAAATGAATTCCATGGTTAAGCCCTTCATTAGAATTTCAACATAAAAGCTGATAAAAATTAAACTAATTTACATCTTATAGCCATTATCTTGTTAGATTTACAACGCTAATCGTTTTGTTTAACATTACAGACACTATTTTTAATAATTCGTTAAACATTTTCTCCCATTCTGTCCGCGACCGAGGGCTCAGAGAAATGATAGGCAAAACTAACGATAAAGGATATTCGATACGAAAAAATGGGGTACGAAAAACCAGAGCCACGATGCTTCTCCGGTCGAACGCTGAAATCCTTTCTGTCCATCCCAGGCCTCTCTTCAGAATGAAAATATGGCACGCAGGTTTGAAAGGAGATTGGGTGGGCTAAACATTAATTTGACAACAACGACAAACATGGCATATAGGTATTACACAATCTTATTAAAATTAATTCATGGTTTGGGAGGATGTTAGGTGGGTTAAACTCTCATTTGACTTCAATGGAAAGTACGGAACGTAGGTATACGATCCTATAACCCACGGAAATTAATTCAGGGTATACTCATAACAAATTATTCTTCTGCTCTACCAACCATTAAATTTGGCATGTTCTTGCTGGACTTTCTTAATCTATCCATGTGTTCAATTCCATGTGTAAAAATTTAATTGTCAATTTAATCACCATGTTCGTCATATCACACGTGGTTAATTATGGATATTGAAGAATATTTTCTCTCGGTTTTTTTCAACTAACTTAATAGAGAAGAGATGTTGTAATGTCTTTTTATACACTGTGAAACATTTTAACTTACTCAAATTCCATAAAATAACAAAATAATTGAACTTATCAAATTACATTAAAGTAAAAATATTAAATTAAATTAAAAATAAATAAAAATAATTATACTTATAACTATAACTAATAATTAAATCAATCTAGATTCATCTTAAGTCTCAATCACCCAGCATTGAGAGGGACCAAATCTCTTTAGCTGCAAACCTCTTTTAGAGTGAAAAGAGATTTGATCCCTCTTAGCACTTGGTAGATTCAAAGTTAAGATGGATCTAGGATGTTGGTAAGGTGTAATTGGTGACATAGAGTGCATGCACTAGAGAATAATAATATGAATAACAAGTATAATCACTAAATCTTATTGCGAAAGTGGGTTGAATCATCATTATTATTATACAAACAAATTATGCTTTTTAAAATATTTTGTTAATAGTTCATAAAAGGATAGAGTTTTTGTGGACATGCTTTCTTAACATGAGTTTTTAACCAATCAAAAATAGTTTTAGAGTTTCTTTTAGAACCAAAATATACTTTCACTCTAAATATTATTCACATAGTGATTATCTAGGCTAGTTAGGGTCACATGCTTTTAATACAATTTATCCTTATTCCCATACATGAGGCCAAATACTATCGTTTTTTACAATTTAATCTCTTACCAATTATGTAGAGACGATTAATATATACATCAACCATCGTTGGTTGTTATCTACAACTGCAAGTTGATTCATCATAGTTATTCGAGGAATATCATTTGACCTAAACTCAATCGTTGGTGGTTTGTAAAGGGGCAAACTTTTGTTTCTACCATATGTTGAAAATATGTTGCCATTGATGTGAAGCACAACTCAGGTGATTGCAAGTAGATTAGTCAAAGAAAAGTGACCTTGGCGCCATTTCTAGTTCAAAATATCAACTCAAATGCACTTGGACACTACTCAGATGGATAGTGTTTGAAAAGAGATTTCCAATGATAAATTGAAGTCTAAAAAAGATATATAAGGATAAAAAGTTATTAAAGGTTGAAGTAAGTAGACCAGAAAGCCTTAGTTGCATAGCTAAATTGGTGTTAAGAGGATCCATTGGTGCTAAGTTTGACAACCCACACAAGTTGGTGGGTAGTGACTAGAGTTGGTGGAGCGATCAATTAATGTTCCAAGAGGGGGATGCCATAGCCACATCACCCTAGAAGTATTTCCTTGGGAGTTCCAAATAGGACGCAAGTCCAAACCCTTGGTATTATAGAGAAGCAATGCAGCATGGTGCGAACACGGTGGAAAAGTGTTGATGTGGCATAGGAAAGGATGATTGGTAGAATTATATAGTTTGGAGTACCCCACATAGTACATGTAACCCGAGAGGTTTTCCTCATAAGTTTCAAAGGAAGGCATAACTCAAATCTTCTGGGGTGACGGAGGCCCAAGTTGACACGACGTGAATGGGGACCATGACGAAAAAATCAAGTATGGGAGCTAATTAAGAAAGACTTAAAGAATTCGGCTTTAAAATTTATTTAAGAAATTCAATGGAAAAAAAATGGTTTGGACCCTGCTTCTGTGGTACCAATGACATGGAGCGATAATGTGGAAGCCACATGGCGTGTTTTTATTGGCCACTTCAAATTACATGGAGCCATTGGGTAACATGACATTAACATCCAAAATACCCAAGACACGTGGCACCAAAAAAGACGTGGCACGTGGTATGTGAATTTAGCATTTTTGGGTGTCCAAGCAGGCTAAAAATAAGTGACATGTGGCACCACTTAGTGAGTGACATGTCGTATCCTTTAATAGGTGGAAAATAGCTTAGCATTGGCATGTCTCCCTAGTCATTGAAGGTATGTACACCGTGAAATTTTTTAAATGAGCTCATTGTGAAATGCTCAAGATGACGAGGCTCCAAGAAAACTTAGCTTATACGTAGCAGGTTTGTAGGAGATATAGTTGGACACATCACCTCATAACAAACAGAGGGTGGTCCCACAGGGAACATCACCCTAGCAGAATAGCCCTAGGAGTTCTTGAGCGTGCATAGGCTGAAAAGTCTGGGGAGATGGTGATGCAAGAGCATCAACCCACCCCAAAATGAAATTTGATTCTGGACACTTCTAGAAAGGGAAATGTGACATCTTGGGAGAGAGGACATCATTTCCTCCTTTTTATGTAAATTTTAATTATTTAGTATCTCAATATCAATAAGAAGAGTCCTGAAGCACCACCTCAAGATGAAGCCCCTCCTCAAAAACAAATTGATTGTCATAATTTGAGGAGCAAAGTGCCAATTGTTTAACAAGAAGTGATGAGACAAGAGTTAAAGAAGAAATTACTAAGAAGACTCACACCACCAAATAATCCTGCACAGAATATACAAAATAAGTCTAGAAATGTTGTTTCCTCAAAGAGTTCTACCACTAGCAATAAAAAAATTCATATCACTCTAGAAGTTTCAAATAAAGCTACACCTCCAGATGCTTTAGCACTACCTACTAACAGTTAAGAAATTGATTATAATATCATTGAAAATTTGAAAAGAGCTCATGGAAACATTTCCATCTTTGAACTTGCAAAGATAGTAGGCCATCGTGAACTGCATGTCCAAGCCTTCTCACAGCCTTTGTCAGGTAACAAAGCCTCTACTTCTCAAAAGGTGTCTGGTAAGTCTTCTGGAACATTCGAATCTGTAGTCAATGATGTAACTTTAGATGCTAACAATCTTTGCCCCCCATTTTTGCTAAGTTTCAAGATCTTTAATTACAATGTCAATAATTGTTTGATTAATTTAAGTGCATCTGTAAATGTAATGCTATTATCTATTGTAAATAAAATTAATGCTAAATGGGATAAAACTGATGCACAAATCCTTCAGCTGGACAGATCCCTTGTCCAAGTTATTGGTGAACTCAAGAATGTTATTATCCGATTATCATATGATAATTAATGGGGTACACCAATGTATAAACATTGTAATTATGGACATCCCTGAAGCTTATGGAGTACTCTTGAGTAGAGGTTGGTCTAGTAAATTATAAGGGTATTTTTCTACAAATTAGTCACACCTACGAATTCCATATAAGGGCAGAAACAAATATATTTGAGTGGAGAGTGAACCATACATGAAATATAATGTGACACCACTTGAGGGTCATAATGAGCCTATTTCCTTTGTAGATATTATCTTTGGAAATTGTTTCTTTGAAATCAGTCATGTGTGTTATCAAGCACAACCATCACCCGTCCCACCAAATACACATTTGGAGCTCCTTCCTTGTACTCCAACTGGTGCTAATGAATCATGTAACATAGATGTAAATAATATTAATAATAGTATAGGAACTAGTTTAGTAGCTGATAATATTTGGATTTTGTACTTTGATGGATCAAAAACACAAGATGACTTTGGAGCGCGTTGCATACTCATAAACCCACATAATAAGAAGTACACCCTATCATGTTGTTTGGCGTTTGAGTGTACAAATAATACTACTGAATACGAATCACTTGTTCTTAGATTAAAGAAGGCCATCAACCTGAAGGTGGACCTAATCAAGGTAATTGGTGACTTAGAAGTGGTCACTCGTCAAGTATAAGATGCTATCCACTATGTGTCACCAAATCATAAAAACTACCAACATGAGGTATGGCAATTGATTACTTATTTTAAATCTTTTAATATATTTTTTTCTAGACTTAAAAATTCTGTAGCAAATACATGAGGTAGTGCATCTGCTAGAATGTTACCTTTGAAAAATGGTTTTTCTATAGAGATTATATATAAATCATCTATGCCTAACAATGTCACTAATATTCATGTTTTCAATGAAGACCAACAATTACTGTATTTTATGGCTAATGAAAACATGTTTAAATATGTTTCCATTAAGGAGGATGAGCATGACAAGGCTTTATAGGACACATCTGATGCAATGAAAGGAAAAATTATGCCTAAAGGAGTAGTGTCCCTGGAAAAATTATATGACCTACAAAACTAATTCAAAGGACCAATTAACACTAAGACCCAGAGCTTGAAGATGTCATCTAAACAAGTCATTTTGAGAACTCAAGATGATCTGAAATATGTAAATCATTTTGAGAACTCAAGATGATATAAAATATGTAAACCATGGTACGTTTTGTTCTCCACAACAACGACAAGAATTTATCCACCTGGTCAAATGATATCGAGATGTGTTTGCATGGAATTATGAATATTTTAATACATATGATACTCGTATTATCCAGCATGTCATTCCCATTAAAGAAGGGGGTGAAACCTTTTTAGTAGAAGCTAAGGAAAGTTCATCCAACGTTGGAACCATAATACAAAAGCAATTGAGGAAGTTTTTGGATGCTCAAATCATTTTTAAGGTTAGACATTCAACTTGGGTTTCGAATTTGGTCTCTGTTAGAAAAAAATGAAATGAGATAAGGTTATGTGTCAGCTTTCACAATCTCAACTAGACATCAGACAAAGATCCTCCAAGCAGTATCTAGGTCTCATATGTTCTTGCTACTAGATGATTTTTCTGGCTACAATCAAGTGCTAGTGGTATAACCAGACCATTCCAAAACCACCTTTAAGACCAAGTGGGGAAGATTCACCTTCAAGCGCATGCCATTCAGGCTTATCAATGTTGGTGCTACATTTCAAAAACCAATGGACATCACCTTCTGTGGCTTGATTGGCTAAAGTGTAGTTGTTTATTTGGATTATGTAACTATATTCTCTAAAGGAACATCAAACCATGTGCTTCATATGAAATGAATATTTGAGTGCTATCACAAATATGGATTTTCTCTCAATCCCAAGAAAAATATCTTGGTATGTCAGAAGGCACTCTCTTAAGACACTTCCTTGCAAAGAGTGGAATCCAAGTCAACCACGAAAGGGTCTAAGCTATAACTCAAATCTTGTTCCTAGTAAATAAGAAGGGTCTTACTTAGGGAAGATTAATTCTATGTGCAAGTTCATCTTTTACTATACTCATACAATTAAACCATTACAGGAGATGATTAAGAAACATGAAACTTATAAATGGGACAAAAAAAAGAAATATCTTTTTTCTCAAATTAAATAATCTATTGTCGATGTGCTTTCATTGTTTAGTCGTGATTATGGAAAGGATTTATTTCTTTATACTTCCGCCTCAAAGTTATCTATTGAAGTTGTATTATCGCAAAAGGATATTGAAGGAAATGAACAAATTATTTCTTTCATGAGTACTAGTTTATAGGGATTAGAGATGAATTACCCTAACATCAATAAACATGCTTATGATGTATATAAAGAAGTTAAAAATTTCAAGCCCTATCTCCTTAAAGCTCATGCGATCGTATATGTGCCTCATCCAACGGTCAGAACACTTTCTAAGAAATAGGAGCTAGGTGAGAAGAGGGAAAATTGGATGACCTGTTTACAAAAATATGATATGGAATTTAAGCCAATTCATATTTTTAAAGGTCATGACCTCTGTTAATTAGCAGCAAAGTTGAGAGATGCTTCGAAGCAATATCTTTCAAGGTGGGAGAAAGAAATAAAGATGTACAATGTTGAAAAAGTTCCCCAGACAAGCACAATAGTTCCATGGTACTCAGATATACAATAATTCCTAGAGAACGACACATTGCCCACACATTTATCGAATAGAAAAAGAGGGAAATTGGCCTTAAATCTCTATCCTATCATCTCATTCATGGAATGTTACTTTTAAATCACCACAATGGTGTCTTGCTAAGATTCCTTGAGCCTCAAGATAGAGAGAAGGAATTAAGAGATTTTCACGATGGAATGGAAGGTGATTACTATGCCGGTGATACAATGGCACATAAAGTAATGAGGGTTAGTTATTACTGGCCCACCTTATTTAAATATGCTTATGCTTATGCTCACAAGTGCCCAACTTATGAGAGATGTGTTGACTGAGAATAGAAGTTGGTCATCCCACTGTTACCAGTAGAATTTAAGGAACCATTACAACAATGGGGACTAGATGTTATCATAGGAATATTCCCACATTAATAAAAGTAACATCGATACGATTTAATAATGACAGATCATTTTACTTGGTGGATAGAAATAGTTCCTTTAAGAGAAGTTAATGATCAGGAAGTCATCCACTTCTTAAAGAAGAACATTATAACCAGGTTTGGCATTCCAACATCTCTTGTATTTGATAATGTGACATATTTTTCTTCATTGAAACTTTATGAATTCGCATTAGAAAATGGTATTGTGTTAAAGCATGCATATAACTATTACTCGCAGGGAAATGGTTTAGCTGTTTAGCTGAATCAAAAAACAAAAATATCATTCACATAATCAAGAATACCATTTTATCTGAGCAAAGGAACTAGAACAATGCTTTGATAAATGCATTATGGGTTGATCATGTAACTCCTAAGCCTTCCCTCAAAACCTCATTGTACTTTCTATTTTACAGTAAAGAAGTTATCTTTCCTCCTAACCTATATTTCCCAACCTTGAAACTCTCCCAAGATCCCCAACCTAGACCTTGCCTTGTGGTTCAAAACACAATAGATAGTTTTCTCAAATTTGATGAAGAAAGGCGCAAATCCAAAGAAATATTTGTCATCCATCAAATTTGTATTAAGCATTGGTTCAACAAAAAATCTGCAGGGACTAAGAGTTTTAATGTGGGTGACATAGTATTGAAGTAGGATAAATCCCACAAAGAGAAACAAGAAAAACACAAAGTTCTAAACTTTGTGGATTGGCCTCTATCCCATCACAGAAAAACTCGGTCATAACACTTTCAAGTTGAAATCCTTGGAGGGGAGGACTGGCCCTCTTCCCGTAAATGGCTCATATTTGAAACATTGTGTTCAATAGCAACTCTGCGTTGTGTTTCCTGTACATTTTATTCATCATTTATTGTTTGTCTCATGTGTGTCATGTCAATTCGTGTCTTATCGTGTTTTGTGTCCTGATCTTTGTATAAATAAGACCTTGTGTGAAATAGTGCATGGCTTAGAAGGGATTTTTAGTGGAATAAAGAAAAAATGTGACAACCTCAATGCTTGGCTATATGTTACTTATTATTCTTTATTTTGGGAAGATTCCATAGGTTGATCTGAATCTGGATGGAAAATACGATACATCCAAAAGGGAAACCTTGAGGGAATCTAACATATCTACATCTATTCTAGGGATCATCCCATCCTTCATACTTTTCTATTAGTTGCATCTAAGGCTTCCCCAAACACATGCACATCATTGTCCTGCATTCGTGCCAGTCCTCAAAACTTCCTTGGTGCGTACCCGACCACCTCGCGGGCATAGCACGCAGTACCCATTTCAAAGCCTCAAAACATTGTTATTTCGGCACCTCCCTTTCAAATCTATTCAAGAAATCATCTACCTCACTTAAGCCATCATAAGTAGGCAGATCCCTCACTTCTGTCGATACGCAGCGCAATGATCTTGTCATCATATTACAGTTCAGTATGGTCACCTTGTGCAACCGGTTCTACCATCACTTTATCTCCTCATCAGAATCCAATGTACAAGGGCTTCCGCGCTCCCATGAGATCCATCCATCTGTGGTGGGATTTACCTAGTCTTGCTCTCGCGTGGTTATCTTGTAGATGCAGTCCAAATTGTCGTCGCTTTCATAGTTGTGCACTAGATCTGTGTAGCGTGATCCTTCTGCAGGGTCCAAAGGTACGACTACGCACAGAGACTTCTTCTCAAAAATCATCTTGCGCTTCTTCATATTTATCACCCCATTCATGTCAATGGCCCAATCGATTCTTAAGAGCGTGGGGTACGGATTGTTGTCATCAACAATCTCTATCACTTCAAAATCTGCTAGCGCACTTTCCCCTTCAATATCCACAGTGATTCCCTGCAATCTCCCTATAGGTATTATCTTTTGTTAGTTTTCCATTCACAATTAGATAGGAGACCATTGCAGCATAGGCCTTCCCATGCGCTCCCATGTCTGCTTCAGTAGAATGTTGGTGTCTGACCCTAGGTCCAGAATTACGTGGTCCATCTCATATTCTCCAATCTATGCGATCAACCTCATTTCTCTTCCCATCCTCGTCGCATGCTTTCCAATCTTCTGGACTACACGCGGTTCTCCTGGAACGGTCCCAGCGCATCTATTAATGAGTTCCTACAATCCCTTTACAGCCTTATTGTTGCACAGTAGGTTCATGCATGTTTCTAGGAATGTCATAAGCATAGATGGGTCCATTTCTGGCTCTGATCTATCTTTGCTTCCTGAAGTGGAGGCATCAGTGAAGCTCTTCCTAGCTTCCATGAAGGTTTCCTTAGCACACTCCAAAATAAACTCTGGTTCTTTCATCGGAGCATTGTGAACCCAAGTACTATCTTCAAGCTATTTGCCTTTATCATCTCCTGTCGTAATTCCACTTCGGAGCATAATGTTCACATTTGGATCTTCCTTATGCAACTCAAACCTCATCATCTATAGGTTCTAAGTTGGGGGAGGTTGGAACGCTCCCTTGTCACGCAACCTAGCTATTAGCATGGGATAATCCTTCATTTCATGATCAAACAACGTATAATATAGATATGATGGATGCGTTGGATTCGTAAAATCATGGGCATAATGTCCTGGCCCCCTGCAATTGTAACATATTAGCTGTCCGCAACCTCTTCCAGGTCCTCCTCCACCTCGGCCTCGTCCACGCCCCTGAAATCCAGTTTGCACCACTCTACAGTGGACTACTAGGCCTTTGTGCACTTAGTTGTAGAGCCTTCTCCTACTCTATGACCCAAAGACATGAATTTACACTTTAGACTCTATGCTTCCTCATTAGATCTTCTATCTTCGATTTCCTTCTATCTCTCTTTACACTTAGAGCCTAGCTCTATTTATGCAATCCCATGGTCCGCGGACCATGGGTAGAACTCTCAAGCCGACATTATATTTACAAAAGTAAGGGCGAACAACCCTATGACTCAATTACAACTTCGTGCTCCATGCCCACAAATTGCAGAGTCTTTATATCAGACTTAGTCAAAACTTGGGCTCTAAGCCCCAAAACTTGCCTTGGGGGGATCCCACGCCCAACAGTGCCAATTTGGAGAAATGCACCTTTAGTATGGCCCATGTTCAATATCTGGGGCACATCATTGATGAGCGCAGTGTGCATGTGGACCTAACCAAGGTACAAGTTATTTGGGATTGGCCAGTGCCCAAATCTCTAAATAAGCTCCACAACTTTCTAGGTCTTGCCAATTTCTATTGCGGGTTCATGTTGGGATTCTCTCATATCACTTGGCCTTTGAGTCAATTCACCAAGGGCAGAGTGAAAGCAAAGTTATTTTGGTCTGAATCTTGATATAAGGAATTTTTCAAGTTGAAGAATCGCCTCTACTCTGCACCGGTGCTTGCATTACCAAACCTAAAACAACCATTTGAAATTGAGACAAATGCCTCCAACTATGCTATTGGTATAGTTCTTACCCAATAGGGGAATTCAGTGGCATATCACAATGATATGCTTTCAGATGAAGACCGAAAGTATCCCATCTATGATAAGGATATGTATTTCATTGTGCAATCCTACCAACAATCGAAGCATTATGTTATGGGGAAGGATCGCCATTAGAAGTGGTACACATATTTTTACAACAGCTCCATTTGAATAATAACTACAATAAGGACATCACCAATAATGTTGCAGACTCCCTTAGATAGCGTTCAGTTGTGGTGTTCACCATTGTGCTCGACTCCTCTGGACGCGAGACTTTGAGATGGCCACATATTTATAAGAGTGATCTAGAATTCAACACCACATACTACATTCTCCTAAAAGGCAAGCAAGTTCCAAATTTTCACCTCTAGGAAATATTGTTATGTCACCTTGGACACATGTGTGTTCCTTCAAGTGAGCATGCCAAGATGATTTTGGAGGCGCACTATAGTCGATTCGCTAGACATTTTTGGGTAGAGAAGATAGTGCTAATGATGGAGAAGTATTTGTATTGGTCGAACCTTCGACAAGATGTTGGGAAGTACATCAAATCCTACACTACATCCTGCCAAACCTACAATCAAGAAGCAAGGCCTGTATACTCCTAGCCGACCCTAGGAATCCATCTCAATTGATTACATGTTGGGCCTTCCTTCTACCAGGCATAGCAACGACTGTGTTTTCATGGGCATCGACAGATTCCCTAAGATGGCCATTCTGGCGGCCTGCAAGAAGAGTATCACAACAAAATCCACTACCAAAATCTTTTTTGAATGAGTATGGGTACACTTTGGGATCCCAAAATCCATTATCTCAGATCAGGACAGTTGGTTCCTAAGTGCATTATGTTCAAGCCTTTGGTCATTATTGGATACCAAGTTCACTAAGTCCACGACCTTTCACCCACAAACTAATGGCCAAACAGAGGTTGTCAACAGGATGATCGTGCACATGTACAACTCGGAGCACCCATAAACATTAGATGAGAGTCTTCCCTATGTCCAACACAACTACAACAGGGCTCTCTACAGCTCAACTGGCCACAACCCCTTTCGGGTGGGACTAGGATTCCAGCCACTATGTCCCATTGATGTTGCCATACCATTTGTAGCCACTCAGGTAGATTCATCTCATGTCTGATCTGAATCTGATAGGGCTAACAAATTCATTGAGCACATTCATCACATCCACCAATAGGTCCATGACATATTAGACAAAGAAAATGGTAAGTACCAACAACATCATGATCAGTATCGAGCACCACAAAAGTTCCAGATGGGCGACAAAATTTGGTTACATTTGTAGAAGGAGCGCCTTGTTGGACCCAACTGCAAGCTTCGCTCACTCTGATATGGGTCTTAAACCATCACTAAGGCTATGGGGGGGGGGGGGGGGGATTATTTCAAGATCATCATTCCACCTTTCCTTGGACTCCACCTGGTATTCAATGTGGACAGGTTGCAGCCATACTTTCCCCCATTCTTAGACACATCTGACATTGCTGAGCAACTGACACCAACAGAGTTCAACCCAAGTTGTATAAAATATGCCACAATTGATAGGATCGTGGACACACATATCAATAGAAATTGCTAATAGAGGATCCCATTGTATTGAGTTGTCAAAGCAGGCCAACTACCTCACCAAGGAAAGTGGCTCACTAAGGACTAGGTTCAACATAAATTTCCTCACCTTGTGGAGGATCTACACACAATAAGGACCATTGCTTCCTAGGGGAGGAAGGCTGATCTAGGTGGATATCAATGGCCACCCACCTATTCCATCTAGACATCCACTCGGTCCCTAATTATAGAAACATACTATTTTTAGCATTTTTTTGGGTCTTGAACTTCTAGAGCTGTTTTGACACACTAAACAATGTTTTTGAGGTCTGCAACAGGATCGTAGCAATGGGTAGGGGTATGCCATAAGCCATATAGCACTCGGAGAGATCTTTCTAATGAGGTATCGTATGTGCTAAACGAAGATGATATGACCAAGTTATGACCCTGGGAAGTTGGTTTCCCAACTAAGTCAAATGGGTCCCACAAAATCTTCGTGTTCCATCTCCTACAGTTAGGGTTTTGGATTTTTAGGGTTTCACTTTATTGTTAAATAATAAAAATGCCCTTGAGCCTCATTTTAACATAGTTCAGAGGCATGTAGCCATCACATCGCTTCTCAGAGATAAGTTGCCATCACTCGAGCTAGTTTATTTCCATTATGTATTAAGCATATTTCAGTTCTTTGATATTAATGAGATGAATTTTTATTCCTACTACATCTCTGTGTTTATGTTTATGTATTTATTCTATTGCATTCTGGCATAATTCTAGATAAACACCCTGTGCAACCCCACCCTAGGAGATGACAAAAATTTCTTGAGTGTGTCAGTCTATACCAAATGTGATAAGGGGTGCAATTGGTGATAGGGATGTGGTGAAGACAGTGAAAGAAGATGGTCTCGTGAGTAATTTCAAATTTGGGCTCCCTATAATGGGTTCATAGAGTATTTAAGAATATCCTACACCATGGAGAGTGACATAGATTAGGTTGATGATGGAGGGGAGTATAGATAGATCTAGGTTGATCATTCAAAGGACCCATTCTATGAGTATATTCATAGGAAAATAATCACTTTAGACTCAAAAAATTTCTCCATATTTTTCCAACCATTATCAAGTGTATAACCCAAGTATCAATACTGAAAATGGAGAGGAATACTAAAACTTTGTCTAACAATGAATCTAGATTGAAAGAAACATTTGAACAATATATACATGGAGAAAACTTATTAGTTGATAAAATGGAGACTATTCAAGCTACAAAATACAAAAGAAATAAAATATTATTCGATAAGGAAAAAGAGTGGAGAATGAATAACATAACCCTCAACTACATGCTAGAGATGAAAATACAATTTTGTTTCACAGAGTTTTATTGACAAAAATACCATAAATATTGTATGGAAAATCATAAAACGTGAAGGAAAATGTGCATCCACCTTCTACGATATGTCATTGTAGGGCTACAAATACTTTAATGAAATTTTCCATCATGACAATAAAGAAACTTTTGTTCATATTCTAAAAGTGATATGGATTTTTCCCAGTTTTATAAATCAAGAGGGAAATGATAACCTAACAAATGAGGTCTCAAACATTGAACTCGCGAATGTCCTCCAAATATGCCAAAAGAGAAAAATTCTAGGTCTATATGGACTCCCAACTGGATTCTACATGGAATGATATGACTTTGATGGAGATGATTTACTGAAACTTGTTGAATGTTTAAGGGAAAATTTCACTTGCAATAACAAACTACTTTAATCCTAGTAGGCTTTCCCAAGAATTTCCCAAACAAAGGGTGTTGCAGTAAAAGCACAACACAAATCAAGCAAATACCAAAGCATGCACATTTATATTAGAAATCATAGCTAGAGGCATGGGTTTGTACCTTTCTATCACAAGAAGAGTCTCTACTTAATACAACTAGCTTGAGGGAAATCCTTTAGAGATCTAGGTTCCTATCCTTACTCCTGAATACTTGTATACAATAAAAAAACTGCTAAGACTCTATACCCTTCAAAAATTGTTAGAACATACATTTATAAATATATCCTTAATCAACATGAAAATATAAGTGAAGAACATGAGAAAATGGGGGAAAATATATTAAGCTTATATTATACCAATAATTTGTTGTACATAGTCATGCTTACTTGAGGTATTTTCCTATATTCTCCTCCTCACCAACATTCATTATACATTGAACCTGTTATGCTAGCTTATCACAGAGAGAAACTATAGGTAAATACTCCTACAACACTTCAGTATATGTTTCTTTTTCCACTTTTTTTATCTATGGAGAACTTGATTTTATAGATGTCCTTAGGTAGTTACCATGCCAAATGTAGACACTTTCTTGACCATGTCTATTCCTTTGATCCTTATCTTTTCTGGGAGATTAATTTTGACCTAATCAAACCTTATTCGTGCAATGCTTTTTTATGTTTCTCCATTATAGTTTTATTCGAGTGTTGTTATCTCTCTATTTCTTGAAGCCAGTGAACACACAACATTGTTATGCCTTGCGTTGCTTGCTTACAACTATAGGGGAGTGTTGAAGGCACCTATTCATGTTTTTTTAGCTTTATACAAATCACTTTTGACATTTTGACTTCAAAGATGATGTTCCCTTCTAATGGACCCAAGGGGGTGGATTTTTGAGCTAAAATATTGAATACTCCTGATCCTTAAGAAAAGTTCTTTCTCGATAAAAACGATTTATGGCGTCTATTTATTTTCAATGTTTAATGGTCTCAATATTGGACATGTGGGTATGGACCCACTAAACTCTTCCACTGCACCACTGTCATCCATGCATGCATGGCCTACTACTTTGTCAAGCCGACTCACTTCAAAGTGCATGTAACATCAACACATTATCAAGTGACTGTGCCCCATGAAACGCATACACAATTATCTTACTCTCAGAAAACACACTAACCAAGTCATGCAAACACTATATATATATATATATATATATATATATAATATATATATATATAATATATATATATAGATATAGATATAACACATGAAGAGATAAATATGTGCACACATTTACATTATGCAGGAATCTAATTTCATTAAATTAATCACTAAACTATTACATAACGCCTTGGTTGGAAAAATCTTCATTCTAATGGCCTCCCATCACACACACATAGGTTTACAATTTATATTAGAAAATAACAATACCATGGATTATTTCAATATCATAGATTATTTCAAGATCCATCATCTTCTCCATAAATCCCTCTACATGATGTTCTCCAAAAAGCTCTCTACATGATCTTATCTACAAAGCTCTCTACAGATTCCTAGGATCCCTCATAGTCCCTCACATATATGATTTTTCATGCTTTAATACTTTACAAAATAGATATTACTATTCCTTTTTCATAGTTGCATCTTTCAGAACTACTTTTTGTTGCTTTCTTAGAGGATGATTTGATGCTCCTGCATCATACTCTCAAGGAACAAAATTTTATAACCTCCTCATCATATTCTTTTTGGTCTTCTTGTAACAACTTCAACTCGTGAACTGCAACAAACCTCTGTAGTAACAAGTCTCCACCTTGCTACATGATACCTCACCAAAATTTCTTCTAAGTTTGGGATTTTGGCATATTCTTGGTTCTCTTCTCTAGAACTCTACATGCACTCCTTACTCTACATTGTTGAAAATCTTCTCACCTTCCTTTGTCATCACCTGCATAGAGAAAATAAATCTCTTACCATATCTTCAATCAACTTGTACATTTTTCCTCTGCTTATCCTCCAAACTACATGCATGAATATTCTATGCTCTAATACCACTTGACGAAAATTATTTATGGGGTCTCTTCATTTTCAGTGTTTACTAGTCTTGATCTTAGACATGTGGGTATGGGCCCACTAAAAGCTTCCACTCCACCACTCTCATCCATGTATGCATGGCCAACTACTTCCTCAACCTTGCTCACTTCAATGTGCATGCAACATCAACATGATATAAAGTGACTATGGCCCATGAAACACATATATAGTTCTCTTGCTCTCAGAAAACACACTAACCAGGTCATGCAAACATGGTATATATATATATATATATATATATGCAGCAAGATATATGTTCACACATTACATCATGCTAACCTAATTTCATTAATTAATCATAACTAACACAAATGGTGCTTAACTGGCCAAATCTTCATTCAATGACCTCCATCATACACAAATAGGTTTACAATTTATATTATAAAATTATAATATCATTTATTATTTCAATATCATGGATTATTTAAAGATCCGCGATATTCACCGTAAACCTCTCCACACGACCTTCTCCACAAAGCTCTTTACATGATCTTTTCCACAAAACTCTCTATAAATTCCCAAGATCTGTCATGGATCTAATTTTTCACTTTTTTAATCCTTTACAAAATATATATCACCCTTCCTTTTTCATAGTTGCTTCTTTTAGAACTTTTTATGTTTCTTTCTCAGAGGATGAGTTGATACTTCTGCATCATTTCCCCTTTTAAGTATACTTTTATTAATTGCATTATAAAATCTAATTACCCTAACACTTTTAGCCTCTTTAGATCCATCTGCTTGTGTAAGACCATATACAAGATCATCGCCAAAGAAATTTCCCTCCATCCGATTTTTTTTCTCTAAACACATTTCTCCAAAGAAATTCAATTTTCTACAAGCACACCAAATGCATGAAGCTAAAGGCTAGCATAGGAGGGCCTACACTTAATCCATAGAAGCAATCAAAAAGTAGCATTATACAAAGTATATATCTCAAAAGCTTTCAATAGTGTAAGTTGGTTATACATTACACTTCTCTTGATCCATATGGGCTTCTAGCCATTCATTTCCCTCCTGGATTCTAGAATGTATTAGTTTTTCCTCCTTATCCCTCTTCATAATGAGGAAACTTAACCCTTCTTCAATGTGGAAAGTGGTCTTCGACAAGGGTGCCCATTGTCCCCCATCCTCTTCCTATTAATAGTTGAAGGGATTAACAATCTCATGGTTGATGCAAAGCACAAAGGTTTCTATAGAGGAAGTTCTGGTAAAAACCAGTACATTTTATCACACTTACCCTTTGTGGATAACATATTGATATTCTCATATAGTAATTTGGGTCATCTACAAATTCTGAAGGCCCTCTTGAACAATTTCTCCTAGGCCACTAGTATAGTAATAAATATTTCTATATCCTCATTATCCCCATAAAGGTTGTTTGAATGGGAAAAAATGTAGTTGGAAAATCTCTTCTCTACTCGTGAGATAGAGATTGATCAAGGTGTAAAATATTTGGGGTTCATTCTAAATCCCAATCGCTACTTAAAATCTGATTGGCATTAGTTACTAGAAAAAGTGGAAAAAATAATTTCAGTATGGTTCAACAAATGGATCTCTAGAGTTAGAAGATTGGTCCTCTACAAATTAGTAATTGAATCTATTTTAGTATATTGGGCCTCTCCCTCCTAAAATCCCATGGGAGAACTACAAAAAATAAAAATAAAAATCTTCTCTCTTTTGTGGGTAGGTAAAGAGGGAAAAATAATTTTCACCCTTACAACATGGAACTCCATTTCCGTCCCCAAACCTTAAGGTGGTTAAGGCCTAAAATATATACAATGGTTCTCAAAATCACTTACTACAAAAGGGGTCTAGAAACTCATATAAGGATTTTGCCTATGGGCACATGCCATTCATCCAAAACAAATAAGTTCTCTTTCAATGTTAGAGTGGATTATATCTCATAAAAAATATATGCGTAGTGGATCCACCACCTAGAAGACTATAATAAAATCCTTCCTAGTTATTAACCAAAACCTTAGATGGGAGGTGGGTAATGAAATACACATACAAATAGCTAAGGAACCATGTATTGGGATCCAACAAAAGAACCTACTTCCTAAACCATTTCTTCAATAATTAAATGAACACAAATTCTATAAACTTAACCAAATTTCGTAAAAATATTGCGTTTGGGGTCGAAAACATTAGCTTATACAAACCACTCTGAATTTGGAAAGAGAATTTGTAGTAGCCTAGGATAACCATACAAGTCCATTAAAACACTCCCATGTCATTCTCTCTGACAATCAATATCTTTATATTTGGGCTCCCAACCTTATTGATATAATCTCTGAAATTTGGATGCATCTTCCTAGCTCAAGGGACAATGATTAATGAGCCCCAATGGTGGGGGAAGAAATTATGGAAATTAAAATGCACCCAAAAGAAAAACCCTTCATGTGTATGTTACTTAAGGACAAATCTCCTTCTTGGGATATTGTATAATAATAATCTATTTATGGACCAATTATATTCTCTATATACTCTGTGGTCATATTTGTAGAAGATTCCCTTTTTCCCATAATTCATGTAATAAATCAGACAACATGAACACAAATCATATATATGGGAAGGACCCTCCTTAGATTAAAGCCTAAAAGATTGGCTATCCACAAATCATAAACTCCAACTTAAATCCACCCCCCCTAGTGGTGGCTTATGAAATATTGTTAGAAAGAAACCAGACCATCTTTGAAAAAAAAGGACCATCTTACATCAATATCACTTTACATAGCTTGACTAATGAAAATTCTATGATTATAAAAGATCTCCTTAATCCTATCTCTTGTAATCCTAAATAAAAATCCAAATGGATATCCTATGGATTTTTTTTGTGGAGCCACCGAAGGTAACTCATTAATGGGAGGCGTAGGTGGAATTATACATATAGTAGACATTATTTTTCTCATCCTCTCTTCAAATATAGGGACAAGAAAAAATAATTATGCAGAGTTATTTGAACAAAAGCTAATTATACAATTTTCCATCAAACATAGTATCTCTTCATTACATATATATTGAGATTTAGAGACTGTCACGAACTAGATGAAAAGAGTAGCAAGAATAATAAAATTAATCCTTCTACCTATTTATCAAAACATATTTCAACAACTCTCTTTCTTTATAGATATTTTATTTGACCATGCATAAATGTATACGAAAAAAAAGTAAATACCCTCTCAAAACCATAACTGGATCTGTATAGAGGTGCATGCAAAATCACAAAAGATGAAGAAGACCAATAGCAAGAATACTTTATTCACCCTTGGATATAAAGGATAAATAGTTTCTACAAACATACTGTGTCTATTTTGGCTCGATTTTGTTGTTTTTCCATGATCTTGGGTCTAGGATAGAATATTAAAATCTCTGATGTGACCTAATGAAGAATCACAACGATACTACTTTGCACATCATAATATAAACTGTAGTAAATCTACCAGTGCACAAAATATGGACAAATTTTTACAATTTTCAACCCAACTCTATTATATTAATCAACATATAGTATAATAGTTGATGGCTCTCGTACTAGGGATAATGACCCTCATACATTCATTAGTACAAGAATACAAACCAGAGCTTGGTGTCAGTACATCAACAAAAAATTTTCCCTCAACAAGATACTCTGACCATCTGGCTGTCACATGCTCTCTCAGCTCCTTTCGGTCATACCCTATACCTGCTTGGTCCTTTGACTCCTGATCTGCAACTCCTACCTCTATCAATGCCTTAATTCCACCTAACCACTGAACCTCGGTTATCAATCTTCTCACTAGTTATGCCTTAGTACATCAAGGGCACAACACGTTGAGTCTCCTTTCGAGTTGTTAAAATCTCCACTTGTGAACAACTCTCAATCTGCCCACTCCTACTCCTCATCTACTCAGGGACTTCAACCCACTATGGTCTTCCTGCCAAGCTGCAATGAAGACCAACATAGGGCACAAAGGGTTACCACATATAACTGCAAGATGTCCATATCCCACAATGAACCCAGGCTAGGAGGATTGCCCATCATCTATTGTAGAATTCATTCTCCACACACAAGTCTAGGGTTTCTCAACTACTCTTGTGGTTCTTCAACCCTTGAGATCAGCAACAACCACTCTAGAAACCACCTAAGTCTATGAAGATGGTGCACACCGAGCTCTAACTTAGGCACTATCACATTGTCCTCTAGCATACCATAAATGCCCAATCATGTTCACACTTGGTCCACTCTCCTTCTACCCTCCAACAGTCCAAGGGTGACCAAGCCTGTTGTAGCAGTTGCTCCTAGTTAGGGCATCCAATGCCTAAAAAACCCTTCCAAATGGATGCTAACATACTTCTCCAATCAGTCCTCTTTTGGGACACCTATTACTCCACTACAATATTTTCTCTTAGTTGGGGTTTCTTAACACCCCAGACAACCCAAACACATGGATCCCGCAGGCTACTACAACTGTCCACAGTAGGAAATGCTCCCCAACATCAAATAAACATGAATCTAACAACCGACACATACCTACATTCATCTTGGACTGAGATTTTATTCTGCTACGATTTATCTGGTCTGGTTAAGGCAAGACATAGGTCCACATCAACCCTTCAACACAAACCTCTTTTATACTGCGGCTAGGTTTCTTGAAGCTCCCCTCTTCCTCATTAATGTTCAAGGCTATTACTCAACATAGACCGCACAGACCTCTTTTCTGTTGTGGCTAGGGTTCTTGAAGCTCAACACAGACTACACAAACCTATTCTGTACTACAGCTAGGGTTCTTGAAGATCCCTTCTTCCTCACTACTAGTTAGGGCTAATACTCAGCCCCAAACCACCCCCAAATGACCTATGTGTAGGCTCGCAACCTACTTTCTCTGGTCACTAAGGTAGTTTCCTCATAAACAGGGACATAACTCCCTCAAAACCTCACTATCACACCACTTAAATCTATCCAATAAATGTGGTTGTCTCACTACTCACAAATTAGACTTACAATAGGAAAACTCATCCTTACTCAACCCATAATTCATCCTTGTGCCTGTGGTTTTCCTCCTGTACTAATTCGGCCTCCTCACATGTCCAAACTTACCCACAAATATACCCAATCACCTTTGTCCTTCTCCTTATGAGCTCAGTTGCTTTTCTAAGTTAGATTTCCTACGAAATGATATGCTTGGATTTTCTAAATGAGCCTCACATAAATTTTATTTATACACATAAGAAGGGTCAATGAATTTGTTAAAGAGACATGACTTTTGGACCAAGCCTACATGACTTGATTGTCCAATAATTAATTGTCAACTTCAAATATTCATATCTCCATTTCTAAAACTCTGAATTAGGTGATCTTCATTATGTCAGATTCCTATCGATGATAGCTATCATCCTCATCCATCACATATAGAAATGTTCCCATGGTTTTGGCCCAAATCACGATGGGTGAAAAAATACTAAGCTTGGGTTCCAAGCCCACAAGTAACCCTTGTGGTGCTCCACCCTCCAAACCCTGAACCCTAGGGCTTGGAGTACCTCCAAAGCTACAAAAATCAACACCGCCTCTTAGCGAGGGAGGTACTTTCAAGACTAGGAATTAACCATTAACATCATCGTGAACACTAGCCCATCTGGCATCCATCACTACAACATACCTTGTAAAATGAATCTGACAATCTTAGTAGTGCCTGGAGATCCCAAACCTCCATAGGGCTACTCCCTTTGAGGCTAGACTCCCTCTAAGCCTACATGATCTCCATTGGCTCAATCCTACAAGAACTCACCCTCCTGGACCAAATACAACTCATACAATCCCTCCAATCTTAGATATGCAACATCATGATCTGATGAAGATTCTAGCATGCCAATCTATAGTCCATCATATGAAGCATCTCGATTGACATGATCTCGTCCAAGCCAAAGAAACCCTCGAGTTGTCCCAATCATCCATGACAAATCAATGGAAGTCCATGATAAACAATATGCCCTACAAAAAATTGTTGGTCATTAGGCTCACCACCAATCCACCAGAACTCCCAGCCAATCTCATTGCCAAGCCAGTCAAGACCACATCTCCATGCTTTCAGCTAAACCCTCTGCTCCATGATCTAGATACCCACAACTCCTTCTAAGTTTCTTTGTGGTGCACAGTTTGATTCATTGTCCCTCAAAGTAGATCAAATATGCTCTAATACCATGTTGTTTTTCCATGATCTTGGGTCTAGTATAGAATCTTAAAATCTTTTACGCTACCAAACCAAGAATCACAATGATACTACTTTGCACAATAAAATACAAACTATAGTAAATTTACTAGTGCACATAATATGGGCAAATTTTTACAATTATCAACCCAACTTCGTTATATTAATCAACGTATAATACAACAATATAGGGCTCTCGTATGGGGGATAATGTCGTCATACATCCACTAGTACAAGAATACAAACTGGGGCTTGATGTCAGTACATCGACAACCAATCTACCCTCAACAAGATACTCTGACCATCTGGATGTCGCATGCTTTCTCAGCTGCTCTCGGTCATACCCTGTACCTTCCTATTCCTTTGGTTCCCGATCTGCAACTGCTACCTCTATCAATGCTCCAAGTCCATCTGGCCACTGAACCTTGGTTATGAATCTACTCACTAATTGTGCCTTAGTCCATCAAGGGCACAAAACATCTAGAAACCTGTCAAGTTTCTCACAGTTCCACTTATGAACAACTCTCAATCTTCCCATTGCTTCTCCTCAACTACTCATGGACTTAAGCACACTATGGTCTTCCTACATTGCTCCAATGAAGAACAACATAGGGCACAAAGGGCTGCCACCTATCACTGCAATATGTCTATCTCCCACAATGAACACGAGCTAGGACGACTAACCATCATCTATTGTAGAAGACCTTCTCCACACACAAGTCTAGGGTTGCTCAACTACTCCTCTGGGTAGTCAACCCTTGAGCTCAAGAACAACCGCTCTAGCAACCACCTAAGTCCATGAATATGGTTCACACTTGGCTCCAACTTGGGCACTATCATGTTGTCCTCCAACATACCATAAATGCCCAATCACGTTCACACTTGGTCTACTTTGACATTTCCCTCCAATAGTCCATGAGTGACCAGGTCTAATGTATCATCTGCTCCTATTTAGGGCATCCAACACCTAGGAAACCCTTCCACATGGCTGCTAACAGACTTCTCCAATTAGTCCTCTTCTAGGACAACTATTACTCCACTGTAAGATCTGCTCCTCGTTGGGGTTTCTTAAACATCCAAGACAACCTGAACACATGGCTCCCACATGCTGCTACAACTAACCACAATAGGACACAATCCCCAACATCGAATCAACATGAATCTAACAACCAACATATAATTGCATTCATCTTGGACCCAGGTTCTATTCTACTGCAATTTATGTCGTCTAGTTAGGGCAAGGCATAGGTCCACATCAACCCTTCAACACAACCCCACAAACCTATTTTCCTGCTATGGATAGGGTTCTTCAAGGTCCATTCCTCCTCGTTGTTGTTCATGGATAATACTCAGCCCAAAACCACCCCCTAATGACCTATGTTTAGGCCTGTGACCTACTTTCTCTGGTCCCTAGGGCTGCAACTTCATAAATAGGGACAAAACTCCCTCAAAACCTCACCATCACAACTCTAAAATCTGTCCAATAAATATGCCTATCTCACTACTCACAAATCAGACCTACAAGAGGAGAAATTTGTCCTTACTTAGCCTATAATTCATCCTTATGCTAGCAATTGTCCTCCTATACTAATTGGGCCTCCTCACATGTGAAAACTTGTGCAAAAATATACCCAATCACCTTCGTCCTTCTCTTATGGGCTCGACTTCTTTTCTGAGTTAGATTGCCTATGAAATGATATGCTTGGATGCTCTAAATGAGCCTCACATACCTTCTATTTATACACATAAGAAGGGTCAACAAATTTATTGAAGAGACATGAATTTTGGACCAAGCCTACATGACTTGACTGTCCAATAATTATGTGTCAAATTCAAAAATTCATATCTCCATTTCTACAACTCGGAATCAGATGATCTTCATTGCGTTGGATTCATATCGATGAGAACTATCATCTTCATCCATCACATATCAAAATGTGCCCATGGTTTTGGCCCAAATCACGATGGGTGCAAAACCCCAAGCTTGGGTTCCAAACCCACAAGTGACCCTTGTGGTGCTCCACTGTCCAAACCGTGAACTCTGGGGCTTGGAGTACTTCCCAAGATACAAAAATGAACAAATTTTCATTTTTTTCAATATTTTCTACTATCTATGAGATATGTATAAGTGGTATATGTATAATTTTTTTTGTAAAACTAAACAACTGGAATCCCAAAGTGACACAATTCTTTGAGAGACATATAACAAGATATAAAAACCTAAAAAATTGAACATGGAAACATCCATATTATGAGGCATCTAGCCACTAGAAAGTCAACAATCAAATGAAATATGTAATTTTGTTTCACATAAATAAAATTGCATAAATTTTTCCTTAGAAACAAATAATCATTTTAATTTTAATTTTTCATGTTATTACATGATTGGGTTGCTATCTATGAAAATGAACCCTTTATGAATTTATCATTTTGTATTAGTACTCTTTGGAATTTATTTTATTTTCAAAATTAGTATTATAGATGAATGACTTTAATTAAATAAAAAATTCTAAATTAATAAATCAAATGAATATTATATCCCATAGTGTTTGAAAATTTTGATTCTAGTTTATGTGTAATGCATGTGGTGTTTATTTGCAATATATTTCCACCCAAAAAATATGGTTGTAGGTTGTATTTGGATCAACTAGAGAAATATAATAAAAATGCATGCGAAAAATGCTCGTCACTAAGTGTCTACACATTGTAGCCAACAATGATTAGGATAAAGGTAATAGTTGGGAAGCTAGATGTTTCTCCAAGAAGATATGGGAAATGATTCTTCCTTTATGTCCCACATTTTATTTGACAGATAAAGGTAATAGTTAGGAAGCTAGATGTTTCTCCAAGAAGATATGGGAAATGATCCTTCCTTTATGCCCCACATTTTATTTGACATTTGTTTGATGCTTTCTTTTCTATAAACAAGGTAGGAACTACTCACTTTGCAACTATCTTTCTTGTTATAATATAACTTTTTTGTGATGTGAAGTTCTCACATTAGTAAATAGTTCTTTTTCTTGAATTGTTTAATCCAAAATGTTTATATCTTTTAAAGAAAAAGTTATACCCTAAAGAAATATTTGAAAAATATCCATAGTATTAAAAGATTCATTTTGATTTTTTAAGATAAAGATTCAAGTCCTTATAACAATTTTACACTCGTTATCATATCAAAAATTAATTGTTATATTTTTTTATTTACAAAACACATTAATAAAAATCTAGTTTCGAAAACAAAATTATCTTATAAATATGATAATTTTTTTAATATTAATATTAATTTAATATTATTATTTAACTACATAAAAAAAAATATTAACTTATTTACAACAAAATATTTTTAATAATCATAATTTACTGAATAATTTTAATTATGATAAATGATGATTAAGAAATTATTATAAACGTAAATTTTATGATTCTTTGAAAAGGTCAAATTCCATCATTTAAAGGAAATAGTCTTCGTCTAATTATGAAAAAAAGCCCTCAAAAACTTATAAGACTACTACTTGAAAAAGGTCTTTTACTATTTAAGAGATATCATATAATCCATCTAACTAACTTATAAATACAGTAATTTATATCATAAATGTAATTTATTTAATTAAATTGGTAATTTTTTTTATGTAGTAACTTTAGCTAAGTTTAGGTTGGGGGTTGGGGCTTGGGGCTTAATTTATATCATAAATGTAATTTATTTAATTAAATTGGTAATTTTTTTTATTTAGTAACTTTAGCTAAGTTTAGGTTGGGGGTTGGGGCTTGCGGCTTTTAGATTGGAAATTTCTTGAAATAATTTAATAGGTTTAAAAATGAATTCCATGGTTAAGCCCTTCATTCGAATTTCAACATAAAAGCTGATAAAAATTAAACTAATTTACATCTTATAGCCATTATCTTGTTAGATTTACAATGCTAATCGTTTTGTTTAACATTACAGACACCATTTTTAATAATTCGTTAAACATTTTCTCCCATTCTGTCCGCGACCGAGGGCTCAGAGAAATGATAGGCAAAACTAACGATAAAGGATATTCGATACGAAAAAATGGGGTACGAAAAACCAGAACCAGGATGCTTCTCGGGTCGAACGCTGAAATCCTTTCTGTCCATAGCTACTTTGACTTCCATTCCATGGCCACTCTCCGGAATAAAAATATGACACGCAGGTTTTATATAATCATATCACATTCAAATTACTTTATTGTTTGGAAGGAAATTAGGTGGCCTAAACATTAATTTGACTACAACGACAAACATGGCATATAGGTATTACTCTCATTTGAAAGGATGTTAGGTGGGTTAAACTCTCATTTGACTTCAATGGAAAGTACGGAACGTAGGTATACGATCCTATAACCCACGGAAATTAATTCAGCGTATACTCATGTCAAATTATGCTCCTGCTCTACCCACCATTAAATTTGGCATGTTTTTGTTGGACTTTCTTATTCTATCAACGTGTTCAATTTCATGTGTAAAAATTTAATTGCCAATTTGATCACCATGTTGGTCATATTACACGTGGCTAATTATGGATATTGAAGAATATTTTCTCTCAGATTTTTCAACTAATTTAATAGGGAAGAGATGTTGTAATGTCAAATTATGCTCCTGCTCTACCAACCATTAAATTTGGCATGTTCTTGTTGGACTTTCTTAATCTATCAATGTGTTTAATTCCATGCGTAGACGTTTTCAATTCCATGTGTAAAAATTTAATTGTCAATGTGATCATCATGTTTCCATGTGTAAAAATTTAATTGTCAATGTGATCATCATGTTGGTCATTAGCACACATGGTTAACTACGAACATTGAAGAATATTTTCTCTCAGTTTTTTTCAATATAAGACTTCTAACTTAATAGGAAAGAGATGTTGTAATGTCCTTTTATATACTGTAAAACATTTTAACTTACTCAAATTCTATAAAATAACAAAATGATTTAACTTATCAAATTAGTAACTATGGACATTGAAGAATATTTTCTCTCAGCGTTTTTTAATATAAGCGTTCTAACTTACTTAAAAGGGAAGAGATGTTGTAATGTCTTTTTATATACTGTGAAACATTTTAACTTACTCAAATTCCATAAAATAACAAAATAATTTATCTTATCAAA